>JAHDVE020006187.1:0-224320 GCA_022606495.2 Halesus radiatus
GACTTCATTACTGTCATCATTCCAAAATCGAACATTAATGTCCATCTGAGTTTCTTGACAAACTTTATTGAGTGACTCGTCAAATCCTATAACAAAATGATCACAAGAAGTGAGGGATTTGATCAATTTATTTTTATAATAAGGTGCAATGCCGTAAAGAATGGAATAAGCTATTTTTGATCTTTGCAGTTCCATCTTTGCGGCTATTTCACTGTCATTAAACATAATTTTGAACAAGTTCACATCACTGCCTGCCGAGCGCATTGAGTTATGTGTCATCATTGTCTGGATACACCAAAGAATTTCTGCACGACACATCTTCTTTCAGGAGGAATAAATTCCATGCAGTGACTCTTTGAAAGATGCTCATTTTAAAACATGCGAGATTGGTATTTATTGGTAGTACCTATTGTCCTAGCGAAATACTACCATTTAAGATTGAAGGTTGCTTAGACATGGGCTCCAGTAGTAAAGTCATGTATATTCATATCACCTCACAAGAGTCCCATCTACTCAGAGCCAGTGGGACTATGGCAACTCCATTTCGGGGAATGTTATGAGGTAGGAGGATTTTTTTGGGGGAGGAAAGGAGATAGGGAAAAGGAAGGTTGGAAAGTAGCCGGCTATTCAGATCTAGTCACTAAACATAGGTAGGCCATTTTCAAACAACTTTCAATTCTTAATGGTTGTCTCTCACCAGGGCGATACTGAGAGTATCATCCACTCTGGAACGAGGTACAAATATACTATATGTATATGAATTAAAGTGTCATTTTTACAAAGTGTCAATACTTACTTTTTTTGTTTACTTCGGCTTGTTTACATTGTTTACTATCGGGACTTCCTCGACTCAGCTGGGCAGTGTTTTTGTTTCATAATTATAAGAGAGTGGTATATAGGTATCTATGATCATAAGGGAAGTAGATCGCGGTGCAGTAAGTTGGATTATTTGCAGTGCAAATCGAGACGTGTTTTTTTATTATTAGTGTGCTGCAATCATAAGAGTTTGTTTTGGACATCACAATATCCGGAGTACCTTAAGGTAAGTTACTGTTTCCTGTGTAAATAAATGTAATATTGTCACTTTGAGTTATTCAAAATTATTACCTATTAAGGCAGTATCATCTGCAAAACTAACAATGTTACCTGGAATTTTTAGACTCCATAAATCGTTTATGTACATCAGAAATAATATTGGCCCGAGCACACTACCGTGTGGGACTCCAAATGAGATTGATTTACTATTGCTTAACATTTTATTTATTTCTACTTGCTGTGTTCTATCACTAATGTAAGATCTGAACCAACCCATTGCTGTATTCTTAATGCCTAAAGATAATAATTTCCTAAGAAGCAGCTCGTGGGAAACCGTATCAAAGGCCTTTAATAAGTCCAAAAATACCATTATAGCTTTGTTGCCATAGTCCAGTGCGTTTATAACTTTGGTCAATACCTTTAATACAGCATCACTCGTACCTCAATTCTCTTTGAAACCGAATTGGTTGTCGGAGAGTATTTTGTATTTTACTAAGAGTGAATTGCAAGGATGGGACACTCGGAGCGGTCGGACGCGTCTTAGACGGTCCCGTTTATTTTCGTTAATTACGAGGGATATCCAATACATTAATCCCTTAAAAGTGTGGCTAAATAGTTATAAACGTGTTTAGGCTTAGTGAATTAACTCAAAATATTTTTACGATAACTGGTGTGGACATATAATGACTTTTAAATATTGAGTTTAGTGAATTTACTTTAGTTTTATAATACGTTTGCTGGATGCAGCTCAACAAGCCGAAATCAATCATATCGAACATTGGCCACATGTGCGGAACTGCATGCTCGGGTGAAACCTCCACCTTCCCGCTGCCCTTCTACTGCCCCTCTTCCGCTCTGCTGCCGCTGCCGCTGCATAGCTAAGATGACCGTCACGTGCAAAATATGTTCACCTCGACGTCGACACACCCGCACCCCGCTACACCCGCCGACCCTTTCACCCCTAAGCTGTGATCCTACGCGCTGCCCTGGACGGATGGCATGGGACCTATGGTATATGACAGATAATAACAATAGTAAGAACAATGACTATACGCATAATAATAATGAGTGTTGTAATAAGTAATGTGATGATGAAACAGTGATAATTGTGTAGAAGTTTTAGTTATTAGACAGTTTATGGCCTTAGGATTCTGTTTAATATTACTTTTTTGTTGTTGTTTATGTTTTAGCACTAGTTAAGTAATTGTATAAATATGTAGGTTTGTGTGTGTGTTTTATGATAGGATATGTTAAGGTTAAAGATAAGTATAAGATAAGATTTAATGTAAGATAAGTATTATTATTATATTATTATATAGTATTATTATAGTATTATATAGTATTATTATCATTAAGTATTATTGTTATATTACACTAGTTAAGCAATTGTTTACATATGTAGGTTTGTGTGTGTTTTATGACAGGATATGTTAAGGTTAAGATAAGTATAATATAAGATAAGATATAATATAAGATAAGTATCATTATATGTTAAGGATAAGATAAGTTATGAGATGTATGTTAAGGTATGATATGTTAAGTTTATTAAATGATATGGATTATTATTTTAAGTTATAAGTTAGATAAGGAATATTATACCATGCCGTAATATGTTAAGTTATAAGCTAGATTGTAGTATGTTATGGTAAGCTACAAGTTAGATAAGCTGTGTTTTATTGTGCTATGTTATGTTAAGTTTAGTTATGGGTAGTTAAGTAGTCCGTGGAAGGGAATGGCCGACCCAGGTGTCGATGAGGCTCGCTATCCATCACACCGCCAACCCTTCGTTAGCGCAAAGAGGAAGAAGGAACGTGAACAATATCGAATTGGCACGTGGAATATCAGAGGAGGAATGGAAAGAAAGATGAATGAACTATGTGATACGATGGGAAGGAAAAGTCTGGATGTACTCTGTATAACAGAGAGTATGAAAAAGGCGAGCGGTACGATGCAGCATAATGACACGCTCGTCATCTGGTCTGGGAGACCAGATACAGACAGGGCTTGTCAAGGTGTTGCAGCGTTACTATCTCCTAGAATGGTGGAATGTATGTTGCAATATGAATGTGTAAGTCCGAGAATAATGTGGATCCGATTCAAAATCGGGTTGACAAGAGTGTTTTTAGTTATATGCTATGCTCCTGTCAACTCTGAAAGCTATGAAGTGAAAGATGATTTTTGGACTGGTGTGAGGCGATGTGATGAGATTAAAAAATATGAATGAAAGGATTATGATGGCAGGGGATTTGAATGGGTGGGTGGGTATTAGAAGGGATGGTTTTGAATCAGCTTTAGGTTTATTTGGGGATAAAAGAACGAATGACAATGGAAACAGAATGCTTGAAGTATGTTTAGAGTGGAATCTATTTGTATCAAATACCTTTTTCAATCATAAAGGTATCCATCAATATACGTGGGAAAGAGGAAATGAGAGGTCAATGATTGATTTTGTAGTAATTGACTCTAGGTTGAGAGCCGTCACCGCAAACACCAGAGTTTTCAGAGGGGCTGAGGTAGAAACCGACCATTTCCTGGTTGTGTTGAGAGTAAACCTCTTCCGCGGCTGGCGCTCTAAAGTGAAAACGGTGTCGACCCTAACTAGAGTCAAAATAGAAAAACTGCAAAATGATAATGTAAGAAGTAAGTATGAAAATTGTGTAGAGATGATACTGAATGATAAGGTAATGGACGGTCTAAGCATAGACTAAACATGGGACCACATAAAAGTGAGCCTCTGTGAATCTGCTAGGGAGGTATGTGGAATAAGTACGCAAGGTAGAAAGAAAGGTGATGCATGTTGGGATGATGAGATTAAAGCACTGGTCTCAGAGAAGAAGAAAGCGTGGTTATTTCTGATAGCGGCTGGCAGTGCTTCTAGCGAAGAGAGGGATAGAGCGAAAGAAGTTTACAAGTGATGCAAGAAAAGAGTACGTGATGGAGTGAAAGAACGAAAGAAACGCCTGGAAGAGGAAGAGGGGATCAAAATGACAAACCACTTCCAAGAAAATATTAAACTATTTTGGAAGGAGGTCAAAAGGTCACGGAATGGTCCAGAAAGTGGATGTGTGAAAGTGATAAAATCGAAAGATGGAAAAATGTTGACGAATGAGAAAGAAATAAAAGAGAGATAGATGAAATACTTTGAAGAGGTCTTCGAAAGCAATCCGAGGGATAGAGATTCCAGTGGCGAGTCAGGTATGAATGACGATGGGGTGAATGTTCCCAAAATTAGCATGGATGAAATCAAAAGATCAATTAGATGTATGAAGAATGGTAAGGCTGTTGGTTTCGATAATATTGCTGCTGAATACTTTAAAGGAGATAGCCGTATAATTCTCACATGGTTATGCAAACTTTTTAACCAGTGTCTAGAGGAGGGTTACACTCCATTAGATTGGAGAAGGGCTGTGATCATGCCTCTATACAAAGGTAAAGGGTCACGCATGGAATGTGGAAATCACAGGGCTATTAGCCTAAGTTCAGTTGGTAAGCTGTATGGTTGGATATTGATTGAAAGGGTACAAATGAAAACAAAGGATAAAATATGGGATGTGCAAGGCGCATTTATGAGTGGAAGGGGGTGCATGGATCAGATTTTTTTGTTTTTTAGATTTTTCACAGAGAAGTTTCTGGCAAAAAAACAGAAACTTTTCTGTGCTTTTGTAAATCTACAAAAAGCATACGACAGAGTTGACAGAAAAAAGTTATGGAAGGTGTTGTCTAAGTATGGTGTGAATACAAATCTTATACAGGCAATCGCATCGCTGTATGAGGGAAGCGTTGCATGTGTTAGGGCAAACGGTGATTTTACGGGGTGGTTTGACATCACAAAAGGTGTTAAGCGAGGCTGTGTAATGTCACCGTGGTCATTCAATCTATACATGGATAATTGTATGCAAGAATTGAAAGAGGTGGGCCTGGGCGCGAAAATGAGTAGTCTGCAAGTATGTTGTCTATTGTATGCTGATGCGGTGCTGATTGCTAACAGTATGGAAGATCTACAGTCCCTCGTATCTAGGATGAACGAAGTATGTATGATGAATGAACTAATGATGAATGTAAATAAGTCCAAAGTCATGATGTTTGAAAGAGAGAGTACGAAAACAGTATGCAATATAGTTGTGAATGATGAATACTTGGAGCAGGTCAATGAGTTTGTGTATTTGGGAAGTATGTTTACGAGATGGAAAGACAGATAGGGATATTGAAAGAAGGGTGAATGCAGGAAACTCCATTAACGGAGGAGTGAACGCGGTTGGCACAAACAAAAAGTTGTCCAAAGAAGCGAAGCTAGCAGTCCACAATGGAGTGCTGATACCAACTCTGATGTATGGCAGTGAGGCATGGAACTGGCAGAGGAAGGATGAAAGTAGACTGAATGCTGTAGAAATGAGATCTCTGAGACGAATGTGTGGTAAAAACCATGTATGATCGAGTGAAAAATGTTGAGATGCGTAAAGAATGCAAGGCTGATGTAAGCGTAGTGAGCAAGATTAAGAAAGGGACGCTTAGATGGTTTGGGCATGTAGAGCGAATGAACGAAGAAAGGAGTGTAAGGAGAATATATGACGCGAATGTGAATGGAAGAAGAGGCCGGGGACGCCCGAGGAACACATGGCACGATCAAGTGAATCAAATACTCGAGTCGGGCCATGTCAGAAGTCGGAACAACAGAAGAGAATGTATGAGGCGTTGTATGAATGTGAATGAAGCAAGAAGTGTATGCCAAGATCGAGTTGTTTGGCGGTCCGTCCTCTCTGCCTGCCCGTGTGGGGAAACGGCGTGATGGTTAGTTAGTTACTTACTAAGAGTGATACTAATCTTGACTCAGCCAGTCTTTCTATAATTTTTGAGAGAGTATTGAGCAAAGATATGGGCCTGTAATTACTAACATTTACATGATCTCCACCTTTGAAAAGAGGTATAATCTTGGCATTTTTATAGTGAGAAGGAAATATGCCATTCTTAAAACTATGAGTTATAGGACCAGCCAACTCATAAACATGCTGTTTATACACCATGATACTTAAGCCATCAATACCACAGGAAAAAATCATTTTTAATTCATTTATGACTTTAGTAACTTCATAAATGCTAGTAGTTTTTAACTCAAAACTATCTCCTGTAACTTGAGTACCAGGTATAAAATTGTTAACAAGACACATTTCGTTGGTTTTATTTGTATTGCACAAGTTTTTTGCGAATCTAGGACCAATATCACTGAAGAAGTTATTAACATGGTTGGTAATTATATGTGGATTCTCCTCCATTGAGATAATTTTGTTATTGATTTCCAATTTCTTTATGGACCCTTGCTCCTTTTGAATATTTATGGCTTCCTTTATAATCTTCCACTGTTGCTTGGTATTACCATTGACTTTATCCAGTTTCCTTCTATAATACGCTTGCTTTGTATATTTTATAATTTTTGTACACCAGTTTCTACATATAATATTCTCACACTTTTTATTCATTACATTTGGAGCCATGACTTATCTAAAATAATATCCAAAATTTATACTTCAAAAAATAAAATAAAATAAAAATATGAAAACAATGAAAGTTATTTATTTATTATCTCACATAAGAATTATGCGGATTTTAGTTTTTAAAAATCACTCCACTCAAATGGCGTCCTTCTAGCTGCAAACTTTCTTGCAATCTTTCCTTCGTCTTGGCGAAAATTCGCTTGCAAAGTTCTGGACTGATAGCTGCAATCTCTTGTCGGGTATTTTCTTGTAAGGCCTCTATTGTTGATGTATACGTGAGATTTGAGATATCCCCATAAGAAAAAGTCGCAAGGGGTCAGATCGGGTGATCTAGGGGGCCAGGCTATGTCGCCGAAGCGACTAATCAATTTTCCAGGAAAAAGCTCTCTCACTTTAGTCATTGAGTCCCTAGCGGTGTGTGCCGTGGCCCAATCCTGCTGAAAATGGGTTCTGTTATTGTAACCAACATGACGATGCAGCTCCGGTATAAAAAAATTGACCAGCATCGCGCGGTACCGTTGTGCGTTAACGGTTTCACCTCTACCAAAAAAATAAGGTCCAATTGTGCCTTTTCCAGAAATGGCACACCAAACTGTGGTCTTCGGGCTGTGGAGAGGCTTTTCACGTGCTTCTTTTGGATTGCTTGCACTCCAATAACGCATATCCTGTTTATTAACGTACCCCCCAATGTGAAAATGCTCCTCGTCACTAAATAATATGTTACATAAACGCGTAGAGGGAGAAAATCGTTCCAGAACGACTCTAGCATAATTCTGCCTTTTTATGTAGTCATCTTCTTTCAACTGCTGGATGATTCGGAGCTTGTATGGATGGAATTTAAATTGTTTTCGAATAATTTTGTGAACTGACGTCTTTTTCACACCCGTTGATGGTGCAATCTTTCGGACAGACTTACGTGGATTTTGTAAAATTTCTTCTCACAAGTTCTGCATTTTCAGGAGTAGTTACAGTCGTTGAAGGGCCAGGACGAGGTTCATTTCTGACTAATCCAGTTTCTCTAAATTTCTGTACCCACGCCCATATCAATTGGTTCGACGGGCCATCCTTCAATCGTCGGATATCAAAGCAAGAACAAAACCGACGCCACGCCACATTGATCGAATTATTGTTTACGAAATACGCCTCAACCACATAAGAACAGTGCGCTCCCGTCCACTGACTCATGGCTACTAAACAACCTGCAACACTCCCGCGTCGAGTGATACCCTGCTCCCCCCACTGCCGCCTTCCTACGCGCCGTGAGGTCAGTTCAAAGTGTAAAATCTGCCAGCGGACACCCTGTATTTGGATAATTTGTATTTATTTTTATTTTTATATGAATACCGCACAAGAGTCCCAACTGCTCCCAACCGTCTGGAGCCAGTGAGACTATGGCATTCCCAATTGGGGAATGTTGTGAGGCTGAAGGTATTGGGGAGGGAAAGGAGAAGGGGAACAGGAAGGTGGAGAATACCTGGCTATTCAGATCTGGTCACCAAACACGGCTAAAAGCCATTTCAAGCAACGTTTCAATTCTGAATGGTGGTCTTTCACCAGGGCGATACTGAGAGTATCTTCCACTCTGGAACGTGCGCAAATATACTATATATTGTTTTTTTTAAATTAATTAATTGTGAAACAACACAAATTAATTAAATAAAATTTACTTGCGCGCGCCGGGATTTGAACCTGCGACCTTCGGATTCGTAGTCGACAGCCTTGCCCCTCGACCATGAAGGCCGTTTTCCATATAACAAACATTATCTTTGCATTTGTTCACCTCGAAGGTTTTAAGTTATAACGAAACCGTTCAAAAATCACTTGTTAAATAATACCAACTTCGTAACATTGCTTTGTTAGCTCGCCAAGTTAATTGGTTGAATATGAAAGAACGAAGAATAATATGAAGATTGAGAATCAAGAGTAATAAAAATACACACAAATATACCAATATCTAGAAACGTAGCATAAATATTTATTTCCCATTATTTAAAACTATATGAAGGATTTCCCACTTTTTCATTAAATCGTATACACAGACCATTTTAATTGAAGACGAAGAATGTTGTTCAGCCGTTTACGGTGCCTACTCACAGATGGAACGCATAAAACAACTGTTGGAATCTTTACACCTTCCGTAAAAAGGGGGTATCCTGTTTAATTTGGGGTAAATTTTTGCCGATACCAAAATGCTCTAGATTTCTTACGATTTTACCAAAAACTCCTTTTCTTTCTGGAACTATCTGTTTCTCCCTGGACATGGCAACACTAGTGTGGCCACGGTACTGAAATCACGCAGTGCGGAGGGTCGTCATGGATGAATTATTAGGATCGTAGCAGGTTCGGACGAGGCAATAGTGGGCCGTCTTGCCTCGCCCTCCCCTATATTAATCACAGAACACATTGTGGGATAGTCATTTTCGTTGTTGCTACTCATTTTTAGTTATAAATCTGAATAGACACTACTTTGTAAAATTAACATTTGACTTGGGCCACTTTGTAACTGAAAAGTGTCGGCTTATGGATCACGCCATGAATAATACCATACATCCTAGGCTCAACAGATATGCGAAACTGGTGAAAATCCTTGTCAAGTGCTATCGGGACGATCGGGTGGCCCAGTAGTGTGGCGGACGGAAAAAATATATTAACCAAGTTTTTATTTTTTGACTTGACAATAATGGCAATTCCCTGTCTCCGCTGAGCGAAGCAGTCTTGAAATTTGAAATTTCGCTTTGGAAATTGCTTAACGATAAATAAAGTGCGATTTCCAAAGCGAAATTTCAAATTTTGAAACCGCTTCGCTCAGCGGAGACAAGAAGTATTGCCATTATTGTCAAGTCAAAAATAAAAACTCAGTTAATATATTTTTTCCATCGGCCACACTACTGGGCCACCCGATCGTCTGGAAGGCATTTTACTATGATAGTTTTGGAGGTTTGAAACTAAATTTCATCAATAATAACAAAAGTCATATTTTTGGACCGCTTTAGAATTGCACCTCTCAATTGTCGCTAGGTGGTCATTTGTTATATTTCACTGTTTTTGAAGAATTTTTGGAATGTTGTATTTTTTTTACAGAACTGTTATGGACGTGCTCCATGGGAATGATTTTAAAATGAAGATCTAGTCCAGCCATTCTCAATCTTTAACCCACCAACGTTAAAGAACGTTGTGTGAGCACGTATCTAATAAAATATGTTATGTAACAGAAATCATGTATGGCTCATACCAAATACCCTGGCGTGTGGGCCACATGCCGCTCAGCCAAGGTTCTTATAGATTGTAAGAACGTTGCCACCATAGAATAAAGAATACACATTAGAAATGTCTTCTAGATTTTAATGGAAGCCGGTGTGCCTTTGACTTTGTACCTTTTGGTTTTAGACCCGATAGAGCCGATGAGAATACAGCGCTCTGTCTCTCTTACACTGCTTGCATTGTATATCACCATTCCATTTGATCGAAATTATATTAGAAATTTTAAGGTCCAAAAGCCAGATTTTTGGATCACAAAACACGCCCACATCGCATTTCTTGTGTTCTTATTCTATGCTTGCTACTGACCTAAACGTTCTCCTAATATAATAAGATTAATAAATAAATAAAATTAATTAATTAAATTCAGCCAACTGCAAATTAATTTATATTGTGAAATGTATTCTTTAAAATTGTCATCTTGATGGTTGAAATACCATCTTAAAAAGATTTATTATTACGAATTGAAAAAATTATTTAAATTTTGTCATTATAAAATTACAGAGAGAGTTTGAGATCTCCCAAGAAAAATATTATTCGAAAGTTTTGTTATTATCATTTGTCTATATATTTTTTAATTTATTATACGCTGCTGTGGTATTTGAACATTTTGTTATGGACATACAGACAGACATGCATTCGACATTCTGGGATATTTTATAATTGACATACAGACAGACATCCATTCGACATTGTGGGATATTTTTTTTAAAGCAGAGGTCACAAAATATGTGTTTTCGGATATATTATATTTGCTCTAATATCATTTTCTCTGTTCATGCACAATCATAGGGAATATTCCTTTTTTTTATCGGTTATCAATGTATTCACTGTTATACCTAAAGTTATTTTAGGTTCCTATTAGTTTCAAGTATATCAAGTTCCGATCACACGTACAACAGCCAAAGTGACATATTAGTTAAACCGTATACTTTCAAAACTACAAACTAGCCCGCCTGCTCGACCTATGGTGAAAGACAGCCTTGTTCTAAGTCTTAACGAAAAAATGCATTATAATCCATACGGTTGGCAGTCGTTTTTCGTGAAATTGAACAATTCTGTACACCCCATAAAGTGTTACACTTGAAGCTAATTTGAACCTGTTAGGTTATATCTTTAAAATGATTTAACCCCTTGAAGCATAGTGGTATCAAAAATAACCCACCTTTTTTATCTTTTGCTGCATGGTGGGATGTAATTTATACCACTTCGAAAAATTAAAACCACTTGAAACACAGCGGTTTAAATTATGTCCCGCCCACTCCAACGGCTTACTATATCGGCCAATAGATGGTACATACTCGTACGTACTTTTAGAAATTCTGCACAACACAAGCATTTTTTTGTTCAAATCTTGTGCCTCAAAGGGTTAACTGAATTAAATGCCTTTTTTAAAAAAATCTGTACTGTTATTTTTAACTCTATGGAAACAAATTGTTGTAAATGGTGTGTTTACCAAACTTGTTGTTTTTTTTATTAAATAATACTCTGAAAATGTGTTTTATTTTATTTCCCGTTTTAATTTTGAGTTTTTCTTCATAACAATGTTGCGATTTTTTTATGATTTTAGAGGCAGCTTCAACTATAATAATTGGTGACCTGATAATTCTACACACTTATGAATCGGCACACTTTTTAAAAGTGATATTTAGACATAAGAATGAGAAAAAAACTTGTCCAAAAACCTCATATAACCTAACCAGTTTTTTTTTTAATTAAAAAAGTTATTTTAGGCTTTCATGCCATATCTCCCTTTATTTCTATTTTCTATATTTGGGAGTCTTACAAAATGTATCTACAGATACCCATTTGAATGGTGGAGTGTAACAAAAATACAATAAAAGAAGTCCGGTAAAAATAATTTTATTTGGAGACTGATATACAGCAGCGAAGCTTCAAAAGCCCCCTAGGCACTGGCACTATTCATAATCATTACAAGGCATTATTGCTGGACTTACAATGAAGTAATATAATATAATGGTTACCAAAAGCACACTTAACCACACTTTTACACTTCACAAACCAGGAGTTGGTATCAGCCCAAATTTATTCAAAATTATTTCAATCGAAACGCAGGCGCGACTTGCTCAGTTCGGTGGTCGATATCCTAAAAACCAGATATTCAAAGTTCCAACTTTGTCCATGTATTTGGACAAGAACATTTTGCCTACAGTGATGAAGCTTTTATTTAAAGGTCAGTTTTTTAGTCCTAACGCTACAGAGGCGCAAGCTATATTTCGCTAAATAACACGATTAAAAAAAAGTTAATTTTGTTTTGAATAATAATTCTACAGCACTACAGAAAACAACTGTTCTATGTGTACTTTCCAAGCGACGCTCAGCGACCAACCAAACTTCACGTAGATATTGCATAGAAAATAGGAAACACTTCCATATTCTTATAATGGCCTCTACAAGTACAAAATACATTGATAATGTGTTATTAAAATTGGCCTGTAGTTTTTCAGTCGTTTTAAATGTCTGTGTAAGGAATAGTTTTGGAAATTCGTTTTTTAATATTTTACACCATGCATAGCGAAATAGCAAAAAGTTTGTGAGAAAGCTTGCTTCACAGTATTTTGTTTCAACATAATGCTGCGTTTGGGCCGATACGCTATTCCTTATTAATCGATAATCACACTGAATACATAAAATTATGTCAATCGAGTCAAATATTTTTTTCCTAATAAAATTATGTCAATCGAGTCAAATATTTTTTTCCTAATAAGCACCTGCCCTTAATCCATAAATACTTCTTTTTTTCAAACACAGTTACAAGGCCTCATTTAAAAAAATTCAATTCTAATTTTATTACATTTATATAATGATAATTATAATTAATAATATTAAAATAATATTTTTTCGTATTGTGGATCGCAATATCAGGGGAACAGGTTCTGATCCTATGTAAGAATGTAGGTAAGTACCAAGCAATGTTAATAGGTTTATAATCAAACACATGTAATTATTTATTTCAATTGTCAGTTCTTGCAAGTATGCAGGTACCATCAAATTAGATCCTACACTGCCCAATTTTCTTTTCTATATTAATAAATCATGTATTATAAAGTATTATGTTGACTTACATGAGTGAATGTAAAAGCTATAATTATGCATTTTACTTGAGGAATTTTATATAGATTAATTTAAAATTTTCTTTTAATTTAAAATTCAATAAATAAATGATGTTATTCAAACTAGAAAAGCTGAAGAAATTACTATTCAAACAGTGGAATTACACCCTCGACAGATTATAATGTCTGACAGATATCCAAACTTATCTGCGGCGGGGTTGTTACCAGTACAAAGAAAAAAAGTTATTAATTCATTTCATAGATAAGAGAAACAAAGAGATGGGCCATAAAGCCCATGAATCATTGTTAATATAAAATAGTTCGCCTGCAAATCACATCTACCTTGTTTCTATGTACACAACAAACGCGTAACTTCCATTGGCTTCGCCACTTTGAATAGTCTGCGCAGTTTGGTTGTAGCTCTGTTACAGTCGGCACGCTTCCATGCCATATTTCCCTTTGTTTCTATTATCTATGATTCGTTCGTTAGTTCCTCGTTTGGCTGCCTGCACAGATACGTTTTGTTAATCTATAAGTACATTTTTAAAAGTAAATATAGCTGTAGGCTGCAGTGGCGTGCTCTCCGTAAAGGCTGAAAAGTTGTACCTACCCTAAAGAAAACGATCCATAAAAATAAATTAAAAGGCAATGGAAACGTGTAACAAATTTCTGATCAAATTGTATTTTTTCCATAAATTTGGTAAGAAACTTGTGAGTTCATTTATACAGATGACCATAAAAATCAGCGCCAAAGTGGTACTTTTCAAGTATTCTATGCACTATTCATACACCCGAACTTGAAAAACTACACATAGCCTATTTTTGGTGAAACATCAAAGCACGCCACTGGTAGTCGATGTATGGGCAGTGTAGGGTTAACAATCAACATCACAACTCCCAAACCGAAAAGATCAATTTAACATAGTTTTAATTTTCTGTATACCTAATAATAACCTTATTTATTATTGAAGGTTTTGCTCTGACGATACCCTCTCAGCGTGAAGTTTTATATAGTAATGGATTTTCCAATTCTAATAATAAGTGTTTTATTTATGTATAATTATAAATAGCTATTTAGTCAAAATACGCAGTGCATGAAATACATTGTTTATAATTATACCCAGCGTGCTTAAATTCAAATTACCTATGTTTTAAATTTTATAAAACATATTTTTGATTTGGCTAAAATACCTATCTATACCTTAATATTTGTTAGTTTGAATTTTGTAAATCTTATTTTACAGGGTACCTACATTCCCTTTAGTGACCAGTGTAGAACACATTTATATAGAGTTATTTTTGTTAATAAGTAAGACAAGTTCTGTCGACAACAAAAAGGGTTTCAATTTTTTTTTTCTTTTCTCATCTTTATACTATTATGTACTAACTATCAAAAATTATAACAATGTACCAGTAACAAACTGTAATTTTGCACAACATGATTAGTTTCTTAGAACAGGTTAGTTAGTTAGAAATTAATGTTGACTGGGCCATTGTTAACACCTGTATTACATTATTAGATATATATCCATTATGCATTATCAATGTTTTTTTCTCATATCAAAAAGTATACAATAAATCAAATCAAATTAAAAATTAGAAGAGCTGTCTAAATCAATCTATATTCGATAGTGAAAAAGGGTTGTTTTCATGAAATGAATTTGGACAATACACAATAATAATTACTTATTAAAATTTTGGTCTTATTTAACGAACCTACTATTTATTTTATGGATTTTTTAATATTTCCACTTTGGGTATGGAATTTCACACGTCATATTAAATATATGAGC
The DNA here is from genome assembly GCA_022606495.2 of Halesus radiatus. Taxonomy (NCBI): domain Eukaryota; kingdom Metazoa; phylum Arthropoda; class Insecta; order Trichoptera; family Limnephilidae; genus Halesus; species Halesus radiatus. The sequence continues at coordinate 14,650 of JAHDVE020006187.1, forward strand.
TTAGCAAAGTTTTTTTTTTTTAAATAACATTTTATAATAAATATTCCATATATGACATAATATTGCTTCATTTTCTCACATTTTTGTATTACGGACGAAATTTCGATGTTCACAATAAACATCTCTTCAGCGTACCTAGTCTTCATTTAATAATTGAGTACCTCAATATCAAAAGGTACGTAACAACCATTTAAGTCGTTTTTTTCAAATTTGAGAGCAACCGCTTTCGCTATCATGGTTTCTATATGTTATATAAAAAGTTATATTTTCCACATAGAAGTTGTCATAGGGAACATAATTGCATTCAAGTTTAGAACAAAATGTAAAAAATGGTCATTAGGTACCTTTTGATACTGAGGTACTCAATTGAATTCTTTAGCGTGTTGAACGCAACATGCTTTTTATTCAATCAATGTCTCATTTTTATAACCCTCCCGAACTTTTAACTTTCTTCACAAAGAATCAGTAAAACTGTATTTTTTTTGATCCACGCCCTTTCATAATCCTGATCATTGTTTGGAAGTCAAAATCTGTCTTTTTCTATTCCTCTGTGCCATTACCAATAGCGGCAGATATCTCGTAAAATCCATCCCGTCCAATTAATAGGGGAAGGTAAGTGGTCACTCTAATCAGTGGTGTGTTCGAGCTTGCCTATGCCCATATTAATAGTGCATCGCATTTGAGTGTTTATAGTTTGTATTTTCTAAATGAAAGCTAAAACCACATTTCTATATTGTCTTTTTGAATCCACTGTCTGTTATCAACTTTACTCGCAATGTGAAATGTGTCTCCCTCATGTGATACGAAAGTGCTTGGTGACAAAGGCAGGACTTCTAAAAACTAGCCTAGGAAGGTAATGCCAGCTTTCTGCTATTTAATATGGGCCAACTTCCAGGACACTGCGTATATTAAACGTAATTTTATTTGAACAACGGTAAAGAGCCAGTCTTCCAACTTGAGCCTTTGAAGGTTGTCGTCGAAACTTGCAATTTGTCAACCAGCCGCACGGTTAGCAACGCTATTTACAACAGGCCAACACGGGGCAATCTCTTCAATGACTTGATTGATGAATTTGTAATATTATCAACTGTGACTAGGTATTTTAAACAAATTGTATTCTGGGATGGACAATCTTCAGTCCATTGAGCACACTCATTCCTCAATTGCTTTAAAATATGACTCTAAATCAGAATGCCAGAGGCGGAACTGTCTTCGGTGGTCAGCTTTCTTCTGCTTTTAGAGGCGAAGAAATAACACACTGCTCTACACTAAGCCTACAGGACGAGTGTGGGACGACCTTTATTTAGGTGACTGGACCATATGGAGTCATCCTTTCGTATAAAGAACTCGAAGGAGACTGCTGAAGATCAGTAGGGGTGAAGACGTTTCTTAGAGGTGGACAGGACTCTAGAACTCTCCTAAGGCTGTAGCAACAATGATGGTGATATCCACGCCACCTACATGAGCATCCACATGTTTATTATAGTGGGGAAGTGTGGCTGCTCAATAGATTGAAGACTGTCGATTATGATGCAACGTCTGTATACAACAGAAGAAAGTGCAGTCGGGGGTGTATAGAATCATTTAATACTAGCTTCGTTTTAAAAGCAAAGTAGAGTCTTGATATGAGAACTGATAAAGGGACCCATCTGGTTCTTAAGACAATCTTGAAAAGTTTAGGTGCCCTCGGCTGGTGAAAGTGAATACAACCAAAGTGATTATAAGATTTACCATTGCTCTGAATAACTATCGCCTGTCAACAGTGTAATAAGAGGATAACGTGTTTGCCAGAACGTGATGAAGTCGAAACCCCAGTAGATAGTGCCCACTGCCCATGTAAGCTAATTGGTGAATACTGCCTTTTTTTTACTTGATAAATTGTCATACATTGAGTACCGAACCAATTAGGCTCCCTGCTTTTTCAAAATGGTTAATTATGATTGGTTGTTGATTTTGCTCTCTATAGTCTGTCAACAATGTCCTAGGAGATAAGAGGGATTGCTAGAAGGTAGTGGAGACGAAATATTCATTTTCCGTGTCACTGTCCGTGTAGATCAGCTGGTGTTGCTGACAGTGGGAGGGGGGAGGTGGATGCTAGTCATCGGCGATGGAAACGAGGTTGTCGAGTTCCGAGTCGCTGTCGGAGTCGTGTCACCTGGCGATGTACACCGTGTCCAGGTGGGTGAGGCGCGAGGGACGTGTGCCCAGCAGCGGGGTCTGCCGGTTGCGCCTCTTGGGCACTGCACCGCAGAACGTGGACCGGCGGGCGTACATCACTAGACCTGAAAAACGTTGCAGTTTATCGAATAATAAGAAATATTTGTTTGGCACCCTACTAAAACCTTATGCATACTGGAGAACTTGCGAGATTCTATTAGTAGGTCCCAAAGAATGCAATGGACTGGCCATGTGGAAAGAATACCAGATGACAAAACACCGAAAACTATAACCAAGATGTAACCCCAGTGATAGCCACTTAAAAGTGCACCAAGGCACAATTGATTGGACTGTGTAGAAGGATATTAGCTTCGTCCAAACGGCGTGAGACAGGACATGCTGTGCCATGTGGATATGTCTCAGACGCACCCACCTCGCGGAAACGCATTCAGATGGCACAAACCAAGCTATTGGAGCAGGATGGTAAGGCATGGAGACTGGAGGCGAATGTTTGAGTCAGTGGAGTATTCTCGCAAAGCAATAGTTAGTTACCTGCAGCTGTGAACATGACCAGGGCAGGCCAGGCATCGGCCAGTAGAGGGGCGGCGAGCACGCAGCAGAGCAGGCAGCAAAAGCTGCAGCAGGTCACGCCCACGGTGGGCTGCCGCACGGGCTGCCACCAGCTCAGGAGAGTTCCGCCCACGAGAACTGGAAAATCACAAATTACTTGGTGCCCCTATTGTTTGTGTTGTTAACATCGTTCATATCGTTGATATTGGTCATATTATCGCTGTTGATTCTACAAACTTCTTTGGATGGTTGAAGTAGACATTTGACTCTTCAACAATATGCTATGTGGCGAGTCGATAATGTAATGAGGAAGTCGCTGATAGTAATGATAAATAGACTGACCTGGTATAGCCGTGTAGACGATGTTGGGCAAGGAGACCGCCACGCCGATGGAGACGACGAAGCAAGCCGAGACGATGATGATGGCACCGGCTGTTCCCCGCTTCCCTGACGCCACGCTCGGCATCCCGAGCAGCTCTCCGTTGGAATCCGGTGTGGAAGACACCACCTATTCATTTATCACTTCTAATCTGGCAATTTTTTTATCACATCAACTTTTTTGACTCCTCAATTTAGCATATTTAGTCGACATGATCTGTTGTTAATTCGTTGACGATTTGCAATTGCGCTTGGGAACATATCGATATCTTTGTTCTAGGGGGCAGTATGAAAAAATACTGAACAGATAATTTATAGAACTGTGATTTATACCGATTTGAAAGAAAACTCATGTTGATTTGAAAATGTTTGATCAATTTCACCAGATGTAAAGACAAATCTTAGCGCGCTTTCTGACAGTCCGGTAATGAATGAACTCGCTAAATAAAAAGTTAGGTAACGGTTGGAAGTGTAGTTCATTATAAGATTTTTCTGTGCAGTGTCTGCAATAGCGCGTGTACTGTTAGTTCCTTACTGGATCGTCAGAGAGCGGGCTTACTTTGGGTACACATACTCGTCCTCAATACACATATATCGATTCTTAATGTAAATCACAGATCATAGACTGGCCACTAAAAGAACAAATGACAGGTGAATTGAAGACCAACAGACAATCAGAGAAAGAGTTCCCGGAATTTTTGTATCATTTTATATAAATCATAAGTTTGAAGCAGTATTACCGTGATCCTGTCCTTGTACTCCTTTACCACGGCGTCGATGTCTGTGGAACTCTCCGCGTCGCTGGAGGAGACCACGTGGTCCGAGGCCTCGGAGTGGTCCGACTCCACTCCCTCCGGCCTCACTGCCGCGTACTCGTCCAGTAGCAAGCATTCCCTCTCCTCTCCGCCTATATAGCCGCATTTTTTTAATGAAATTGGATCTAAATATGTCATTTACCTTGTTTTGTTTGTTAATAACTTATTTTTTCAACATCGTAACAGGTATTTATCGTACGTTTTATTATCAACTTGTAACATAGTCAAGGGGCAAGTATCAACTGACGCGCCACTGTGGCGACCTTATCAAACAGATCACAGTTGGCGCACTTTACTACTGACAGGATGGCGTACATAACGACAGGGAACTGACAAACTGCTCTACACTCTTGATGAGACTGCCTGAGAAAGGTCCAGCGCGATAATTTTGACGTCGCGCTCTCATAGCCTCGCTTTCGGTGTTCTCCGGGTCGCATCGCCTCGGTTGCGAGCTTGCCCAAGTCAAAGGGTGTACGGTGAGTCACCACCTTGGAGGGGCAAACACGTAGAGAGTGTACTGGTAATAGGCAAACCCAGTCACTACACAACCAAAAATATTCCGAACAAATACTGCACGATTCGAGAGTATTGTAAGAGATAGAGGAGGCTCACTCGCCTCAGTGAAATCTTTCTGAATGTGTAGAACCGGCATAATGATCATATGATTTTATGAGCAGGAACGCATAAGAAACTAATAAAAAGACGTTAATCATAAATAAACAGGATATTTAGAAAAAAATCCTCAAAAAGAAGAGTTTAAAATGGAGAGATTAAAATTAAATAAATATGTATTGAGAAGCTTCCGATAACGCGATAATAGGGTATCAAATTTGCTCGTCGAAAGATTCTCCTTCTTAAGTATGGTGGGAGGGCAGAGGGGAACATCTAGGTCTGCAAGTCATTCTAAGACCTCATCAACTCCAGCGGGGAATTTAATTTTTTTTTATTTACGGACCACTGTCCAATTACACAGAACACATAACACGAAATGAAATAATCAAGAGCTACAGAAAAAGAACAACACATACATAATACAGAAATGAAGCAATGACAAAAAGAGGACAAAAATACACATTTAAGAAAACATTCAAGTAAAAGCCTAACAGTTTTAGTCCATGATTTTAGACATTCTAAATGATAAGTTTCGAGTTTTAATTTCGTTAAGCCCAAAAAAAATCATTTAGACTGGTACCAAAAATTTCAAGGCCCTGACTTGAGTTAACAAGTCTGGACATTCTGGACAGTGGAGAATGGTACCTACCCATAATTAGTAAAGTGTCAATTGAGGAAAAGCAATTCATTGTTTCTTAATCTACTAGAAATGTTGAACTGAATGAGTTGCGATAAAGAAAGTTAGTTAATAATACTCGTACAATTAAATATTTTTAAAATGCAAATAAGATCTAAGTCTTTCACACGCTTTTCTAATGTAGAAATGTTTACAGAATGAATGGAGCGGGCATTCATTGACCACATGTTCGGTGGTCTTCACTGCTCAGCATGCACACATTGCCAATTCTTTAAGACTCCACCTGTGCATCATGCGGGCAGTGGGCACAATGGCTGTGGGAGCACCTTATCCTATTAATTGAGGACCAGAGTTTACGTGGCAGTGAGAACTCAGGCTGTCTCCCATTGGGGTCAGGTATGAGATTTCTCACTTCAGCCGGATGCCACTTGAATCAATATAAGACGAATATTTGCGAGTCATTGCAGAGGCCACTCAGAGTGCGCAGTAAATCTCACCAGTGAAATTATGTTGATGAACTGTAAATGAACAAGAAAATATTGTAACCTTTTCTTAAGTCCGGGGGCCCCTGCTGCCTGACGGAGCGCGGCAGGAACCAGAGTCCCGCGGCCAGACGAGCCCCGCGCGATGGGCGCGCTGCGGCTGCCTGGGCCCCCGCCAGTCTCTTGTAGCGCACATCTGTCGAACAAAAACATTTCATTATAATCAGTGGAATATGAGATTCACAAAATAATCGACATCAGCATCTTCTTTCCTCTTATTCTCTTCGCACACAGCCTCTGAAGTTCATTTCCCCAGCTCTGTCTGTGGCGGCCAACATGACGTCTTCCAACTGGAATTGTCACCAGTGCCGAAGTCAGTTTTCTGGTATTCTGAGTATATGTTCAAGCTATCTCATCTGCGACTTTTCTATAAAGAGTATCAAAACAATAGTTAGGATGCAGACGAATTCTCTACTTAATGATATTGTTTTATCAATTACTGTATGTACATATATTTTCTCCTTTAATTTAAAAAATATGTTATTATATTCTTTAAAGTGTTATTTTTTTTTACTTCAAGGTCGTTGCACAAAACTGTGAAAATGTCAATTATGACCGAAACGGAAGAACCAAATTCGCACAATTGTTCAAAAATAAAATATGAATTTTTGTTTTATTTTATGAATATGACCATCTGAAGAAATTAGTTTGTAGTTCATTCGATCTGAAAACTATTTAATACATCGAAATTGCGATTTCTTAGTATCTGATACTTCACTTTGGTTTTTCACTTTGCACTTCGGCTTTTCCAACCTTCTGATGGATGTTGCTGACCTAAGAATTCATTGTCGCAAAATTTTTTTTTAAGAATATTTTTATTTTATTTATATGTAAGGCGGAGCCGTTCCGTAATGTACAGGTAAATAAAAATAAAAATTAAATTGAAGCAAAACGAATTGTTTAAATAATTTCAGAATATTCCTACAAATTCAATAAGCAATATTCTAAATAAGACGAATCTGTACCTGAAGGCTCCTCTTCTTGGACCTCCGGCTGACAACGCAGATGAAGAAGTGTTCCGGTTTCCATAATCCACACCAGCATCTGCCCAGCGCTGGTCAGCTTCACCAGGTGTGTCATGGGACAGGCGAAAGCCAGGATGGCAGACAGGCTACCTGATCGAAGAGAACAAATGCTATTATTTTTATTTATTTCGCCTACGACTTCTTTAAAACTTGATTGTTTGGTTGGCAGCCAGCATGATAGCGCACGGTTCCACGACACAACACAACATATAAGAAAAGTGAAGGAAAAACAACAAAAACCTAACCAAACTATTATTTTTTCATGTTCTGTTCTGTTGTATCCGTTTACCATAGAACACAGACCCAGAGTATAATATTTGCTTGTATTTTTTAGAAAAGTTTGTTATTAACACTAGACTAGGTATCACACCTACTAGACATAGAAATAATTTAGCCTGAGGCCCGATATATGTGAGGATATCATTGTAAGTTTTTTAATCAGGCTGTCTGTATTTTTCATATCCAATTTCGTCGACCGAGCGTTTGACCAAGTATGAATGACTTACCCGCACTGAAGACAGCCAGCACCTGGCTGCCGGTGGTGGAGCTCTCGTAGGTCAGCACCCTGGTGAGGACCCTCCAGTCGGGGCCGGCCATGGTGACCAGCAGCCCAACGGCCTGGGGTAACACCTCCGTCATGGCCAGCGCCAGTCCCACCACGGTGAAGGAGGCCATGGCGGGACTGGCCCAACCTGGGGGGTGGCTCTCGAACACCTGCACCAAGGGGACTGCAGACTCGGCATATTCCCTGGAATACAGCCGTGTTTTAAACCAAACGTATTGCTTTTAATTTAATTAATCTGCTTTTTAATTTCATTAACAGATGTCGTCATATTCTAAAACTTCCGTGCCAATTCTAAATTAAAATGTTAATAATTTCCTTCCTTTGAATTTGCCAAAGGAATAATTCCTCGTTAGATAGAACCTATAAAGGTGTTATCCAAGTTGGAAAGGAGATGGCAGAGAATATAACAAAAGAATTACATAAAAATGAAGCATTACCTGTAAGGCACCAGCAAGTTGTATACAGCTGTGATGGCCATCATACTCGTTAGAGGGAAAAGAATCAGACCAAAGCACCTCAATTTTTTCAGAAGGGTACCAGCCATGGGGAACATTGCAGGAAAGGCGTAAGTGCACGATCCCGCCGACAATATCAACTGAAAAGAGTAATAAACGAGTGTGAGTATTGTTCTTTCTTTCATCTAATAGTTGGTATGAATTTTCTATTGAGTTGATGTGGACTGCTGCCATTGATGTATTATATATATATATAGATGAGACACAAGGCAAAAAAATTGGTTCCACTTAGCTGAGGGTAAGTTCCCTCAACGCCCGCCGCACTGCGTCGTAGACTGGAAAGGAAGGTGTCCTCTTCCGCACCACTCTAAGGTGCTCATATTGGAACCCGCTTCAACGAGTTATTATATAAGCAATAGCACCTCTAATTGTATTACTCTATGGCTGCAACTTTCAGGGTGAAAATTTGACCGATGAGAGCCTACCTCCGATAAGAGGAGGGCATTACAAGAAGAAGAAATGTTAGTAGGTAAAATGGCGTAGTAAAACATTGAGGATTGGTATCAGAAGTGCTAGTAAATATGAATAAGAAGACAGAACACTTTTTGTATTAAAATCTGTTAACCTTTTCAGACCTGAATTAAAACTGGCAGATATGAAACATATTTGATGCTTGATAACACTTTCTAGTATTTGAAAAATGTTGGCGTAATTTTTTTTTAATCACTTTCGAAGTTATTGCTACTCTCATTTGAAAGATCGTTAGGTCTCTAAGGGCGTGATCCACTTTAAATGACGAATATAACATTTTATTAGTTTAAAAAAAAAATATATAAAAATTAACCAATCAAACATCCCTTAAAAAAGTACCATTCGAGGGTGTGAAAGTTGAGATTAAACACTTAAAAATAGAAACATGACTATCGCCCAAACGGGTAGCTTAAAATCAATGAAAAAAATAAGGCGTTAAGTTAGTAATTTAGTAACCACTGACCTACACCATATTCTAAATTTTAGGATCTAAAATAACAATATTCAGTGACAGTGCAATACGTGCATACACATACAGCGTATACATTTATTTCAAGCTATTAAGCTACGTTTTCGGCCGCGTTGCAGGCAACTCCCCGAAACCAGCCACAAGCATGCCCAGCGTTGGATGTCTGGTGTCACAACATAGTATACATAGATTCTATGTCATAGAATACATAGGAAAAAAATGAAAACAATTTCAATATCAGTAACATCACTGAGGAAAAAAATAATATTAACCTTCATAAAGGATGATATTTCTGTTTCTCAAGTATAGATATCGTGGAGATATTATATAATAACAAATTATATTATTTGAAAAAACATCTATGTGAGATATATATATATATATATATATGGTGTTTAACAAACCCCGTTCCATCCTTTAGGAAGGAAATTCTGGTCCTGCCAGTTGACGACGTTGGCGCTCATACTCCCGACGGCTACAAAGAAGATGACTCCGGAAACCACTGATCCGATCAATAAACCGGTAAATGTTGGATTATTCTGTAACATAAAAGTAATCATCCTTTGAATAACTTCATGCACAGAAGAGGAATAATATTAAATTCTAAAATGTAATCTATTTTCGTACGAGTTGTACAGGACTAGTAGAACTTTGTTATATTTTTAGGTGCCTCTATACCAAGTAAGAAATTTGAAAAAATTGTTCAAGAAGGGTGATTATTTCACTTTTTCTTCGTATAAATATGCCAATATTTTTTTAAGATATACTCGTTATTATGAATACTTGGAGCAGGTCGATGAGTTTGTGTATTTGGGAAGTATGTTTACGAGAGATGGAAAGACTGATAGGGATATTGAAAGAAGAGTGAATGCAGGAAACTCCATTAAAGAAGGACTGAACGCGGTTGGCGCAAACAAAAAGTTGTCCAAAGAAGCGAAGCTAGCAGTCCACAATGAAGTGCTGATACCAACCTTGATGTATGGCAGTGAGGCATGGAACTGGCAGAGGAAGGATGAAAGTAGATTGAATGCTGTAGAAATGAGATCTCTGAGATGAATGTGTGGTAAAACCATGTATGATCGTGTTAAAAATATTGAGATTCGTAAAGAATGCAAGGCTGATGTAAGCATAGTGAGCAAGATTAGAAAGGGACTCTTAGATGGTTTGGGCATGTAGAGCGAAAGAACGAAGAGAGGAGTGTAAGGAGAATATATGACGCGAATGTGAATGGAAGAAGAAGCCGGGGACGTCCAAGGAAGACATGGCACGATCAAGTGAATCAAATACTTGAGTCGGGCCATGTCAGAAGTCGGAATAACAGAAGAGAATGTATCAGACGTTGTATGAAAGTGAATGAAGCAAGAAGTGTATGCCAAGATCGAGTTGTTTGGCGGTCCGTCCTCTCTGCCTACCCCTGCGGAGAAACGGCGTGATGGTTAGTTAGTTAGTTATACTCGTTATTACAAAATTTTCTTTCATTTCGATGGGCTGACATGTATTTTTTAAAGCATCGAATGAAGGGACATTTTAGAGGACATTCTGATAAACTAACTAACTTAATCTTACCAAAATCTGGCCAATGCACGTATGTGTGTAGCGCACAAGAGACCCGACCGACTGGAGCAAGAGGGACTATGGCATCCTCAATTTGGGTATGTTTTGAGGTTTTTTTTTTTTTACAGTAACTCCACACAGGAGACCAAGGAGGAAATAATTTCCCTCAAGGCCTATATCATCTTTGGGGATGCTGTGTGGAGGATCTTTTAGAGGATAGGAAGGAGTGAACTCGGGTCTTAAAGAGACCCATGTTATAGGATGGAGGAACACAGAGGCCGGCAGATCATTCGACAGCCGAGCTGTTGAACACAAGAACGAGTCGTAGAAGAGACCCGTTCTCATGTGACAAATGTCAACCGTGTGCAAATGTTGGGCGCGCGTTTGGCGTGTTTCCCGACCATGCACCGGTGCCGAAGGGATCAATGACGCTAGTTCCTCGGAGCATCTTCCATTAAAATACCGGTAGAACAAGGACAGCATTCCCACCCGACGTGTGTGCTCCAAAGATTGCAACCCATTTGTTAAGATAGGCGAATCTATCAAACGGACCGCCCGTTTCTGCACAGAGTCAAGGTTTTTTTTCAGATATTTTGGGACTCCCGACCAGAGGTGGCTGCCAAATTCTACAATGGGGCGCACTTGCGATTTGTACAGGGTCAGCAGTTGTGTACTGTTAAAGTATCTGCGGACTCTGTACAATACGCCCAGCTTCTGAGAGGCTAACTTTACTCGGGTTTCGATGGAGCCCCCATACCTGAGCTGATCACTTAAGGTTACACCAAGCATATCAATGGAGGGCTTGTTGGGAAGATTGCTTCCATTAAAGGAGACTAGATTGTCATTTCGCCCCTTTTAGACGTAATCAGATTGAGGGTAGTGGGCAGTGGGCAGGGGAAGGATATGGATATGGGAAAAAGGACAGTCAGAAAGTGGAGAATCAGACCTATACTTTAAAAAAAATTGGTCACATATGTACAGTTCAAACTCAACTTAAACAAAAAAAATTGTAAGACAGCTACTCAAGGTAAGTACTACAATCCCAACGCCACCCGAGAAGATACGAGCTGTTATAAAATTATTAAAAATAACTAATAACTGCAATAGGAATTGTTACGAGAGTGAAGCAACACTTCATTGTCCTTGTGTAACCAGGAGACATCGCCAAACACCCATTGATGCTCCTGGTGAACTTTATTAAAAGGTAATTGTTTAATGGTTGATGTAAGTATCTGTCCACGTAATAAGGTGCAACATGGGAGATAACACAATGAATCAACAACCTTTCGATTGCTTTCGGGTGCAATGCGTACTACTCTCTCTGAAGTAATAATAGAAGTGTGCCAATAACAGCCACCACTATGCGATTCCAGAGAGAAGATGTCCACCAGTGGGCCTCCCGCCCCAGACAATGTTGGGAAACAACTCCAGAGGCTATGCGATATATTGGAGGCGCTTTATTGAGGCGATGAGTCTCTGACTCGAATAGAACAAGGAGAAGAAAGTGAGATGAAATGAACATCATTACCTCCAGGCCACACATGAACATCAGGCACAGTACCGCCAGCGCCGCGACGGCCAGCGGGTCGGGCCAGGGCTCCGAAGCGGGCGGCGCGGGCAGCTCGCCGAACAGCCAGCGTCGCGCCCGCCCGCCGCTGAGCGCGTCCAGCGTACCGCCCAGCGCGCGCGCGGCGCCCGCCAGCGCGCCCAGCAGGGACAGCAGGCGCGACCAGGCTCGCGAGAAACGCAGCACGCCGCGCCCCGCGCCGCATGGTTCCAGCGCGCGCAACTCGCGGCTGCAGTATCCTGGAAGGGTTATGTTCATCAATATAATGTACTTGGCTGATGATTATGAAACGTAATACTTATAATTCGCGTTATTTTTTGAGAAAAGTGATATTATTTTTCGCTGAAATTCGCGTTATATTGGTGAAATAAACGTTATTATGTTTTGGAAAATTGAGTTAATTTTCAACGAAAATGATGGTATTTTTAAACAAATGTCCATATTATCATTTTTTTTTCATGTTGTCTTTATTAAAAAAAAACTAAAAACTATTTAAAAAAAAAAATATATTGGAATTTATGACAATACGCGGCATTTTCGATAAGTCCCATTTTAAAGCCATTCGCTTGTCAAAACCATAGACAGACATATTTAGAACGTACGATATTACTTTCTTATTTTAAAGCACCGGATCGATTATCGCATAAACATTTCGATAATTTGGGGTTGTTTACCAAATTGCGAATTTTACATAATTTGCGAAATTCATGTCATTCGCGTAAAAGCGACAAATTTCGCGTAAAAAATCCCGTTATTGCAGGCGCGAAATTTTCAGGTCTCTACTAATCTGTACTCCTATGTTTAAAAATGAATGTGTGTCCTCGATTTTCACGAACATTGCTCTACCGGTTTCGCGGAAAATAGCACAGTTTGTTCTTATTAGTGCCGGGAAGGTTTAGAGAATTGTTTGAATGAAATCCAATATATAAAACTGTTGCTATAATAATAATAATAATAATAATAATGTTTTATTTCAGCAGAACAAAGCGGTGAGTGCAATACTCTGTCTGCCATATAAAAAGAATACATTTTAAGAATAGAAAATTACACATTGTAGAAATATAATATAAAACAAAAAATAAAAAATAAATTAAATTAAAATAACATATTTAACACTTATGCTACAATGGCCTGAGGGAAGTTCTCCATCTACGATGTAGGGGCGCGCCATGCCACTGGGCGACGGCCTGGACAAGAGTGTTTTCCGATCTCCGGTAGCGCTGACTCGTCCTGGCTATTCTGTGGCGCATCAAAGCAGCGAACCCATGCACCCTTCCCTCTGCGAACATCTGCGAGGCGCTGCATCTCCAAGGGAGGCCGAACAGCGCCCTGTAAGCATGGTTATATTGCACTCGGAGTGTGTCCATGACGCCTTGTGTGTATCTAGTCCATAGTTCGCTAGTGTAAAAGCTCATGCAGTATGTCTGGAATAGTTGCTTTTTTACCGGAGAACTGCACCTATTAAATCTTCTGGCGAGCATGTTGGCGCGTACGCACAGCGCTCTTCTTTGGCGTTCTATGTCATTTTTATCATTTAGGTCATCAGTGATGACATGCCCCAAGTATTTGATTTCGCTGCAGATTTCAAGATTGGCTCCGCTGAGACGTATGGGCGGAATGACAGCAGGACCCGTATTTGCTTTGAAAATCAGCAGTGATGATTTTTTTGCATTATACATTAGCCCGTGACTAATAACGTACGATTCACATATGTCTAGAAGTTTTCTCATAGCTCTTACCGATGGGGCAAGTATGACCATGTCATCTGCATAGCTGATATTGTTCATACATACCCCAGCAATGTGGCATCCGATTCTTGTTTCCTTCAGAGTTTTGCTAAGTTCATCCATGTATACATTGAACAGCACTGGGGACATTGAGCCTCCTTGTCTAACGCCGCACTTTAATTGAGCTGCTTCTGATAGGCTGTCATTCCATCTGATGAAGTTTTCCTGTTGGTTGTACCATGTACTTAATATATTAACAATTTGCGGTGGTACTTGTCGTTCGGTCAGTTTTTCCCACAACTTATTATGACTAACCCTGTCAAAAGCTTTGCTCAAGTCTAGGAAGCATGCGTATACTGTTGTTTTTCTGGCTTTATAATATTCAATTGTTTGTTTCATACTATATATGGCTGTATCAGTTGAGCATCCAGCTTTGAAGCCCATTTGGGAGTCCTCTGTATTGAGCTTGTCTTCGGTTAAATGTAAGATGACTTTTTCAAAGATTCTTGCAGTTATTGTGGCAAGAGATATGGGCCTGTAATTAACGGATGATGTCAGGTTTAATTGACGGCTTTTGGGGATCGGTATTATTATGGTTTTAGACATTTCTGTCGGAATGTGTCCGAGTCCGATCATAGCGGTGAAGAGAGAGGCCAGCAGAGTTGTTACGTACCCCCCCGCATGTTTTACGTGTTCTATGACAAGTCCATCGTGACCTGCAGATTTACCTCCTGCCATGTTGCGTATTGCTCGTTGGATTATCTCAGGTAAGATGACTATGGACGGCTGTTGTTCCGGTTGATTTGTTGGCGCATCAATCTGTTTATCCATTATTTGCGGTTGAACTGGTGTGGAGCAAAAAGTATTCCTGAAAACTTCAGCTATATCTTTATTTTCAGATTTTCCATCAATATGGCTCGGTGCGGTATGTTTTGCTTTCAATACAGTATTGGTTTTGTTCCAGAAAGACGAAAAGTTCTTGCATTGAAAGCTGTTTGCTATTTTATCCATTTTATTCTGTTCGAATTTCCTTTGACACTTCTTATATTCTTTCTTAAAGAGCGATCTACATTGTTTTCGAGCTTCCATGATAGGACCATCAGTAGGTCGTCCATTCTGCAGCCATTTTATGTGTGCATTTCTCGATGTTTCATAATGTAAGGAAACCTGCTCATTCCAACCAGCTATAGCCTTCCATTTTCGCCCTTTTGTAGGCTTCCTCCCTGTATTAAATGCAGACATTGCTGAGGTACGTAATACTTGTACAATGTTTTTATATAGGTCATCTATTTGGGCTGCATTTACCATGGTGCTGTCATGAGTTTCTGTGTCGGTTCCACAAATTATCTCAAGTTGACCTATGGCTAATTGTGCATATCTGGAGTAGGACTCCACTTGTGCTTGACTTTTGGGCCGCCATCGGCATGGATCCTCCACTATTGTACAACTAGAAGTATATGTAGGTATAACGTTTTATAATTAGTATGAAAAACATTGAACCACCAGCCATGTCGTATTGAGTTTTGCCTATAGAAACACCATTCTGGTTAGCCACAGATTAGATTTTCAAAATGGAAAACTCAAGTAGGTACCTACTCAAGAAGTTTAGTATTTAGGTATATTTTGAAAAAAATAAATGTTTGGAATGAAACAAATTTTTCAAATGAATGTTTCTTTATTTATTTGTTTATAGATAGTAATCGTCTTCACGAGGAATTACTATCGTTATCAAATCAATTATGGAACCCAAAAGACAAGCAAGAATTCACAACTTCACAACATTAAAAAAATAAGGCCTGGTACACATCAGCTAGTAAGTAATAAAGGTTAAGGTAATACGTCGAACAGTTGGAATTTTATTGTTTTTTTCAATCAAGATTAAAGAAAATTCTAATTTTTCACTTACAAGTAGAATACGTAGACATTATAACAAATTTTTGCTATTTTTTTAAACACCCGCTGTTATCCTTTTTTCTTTTTTTAATTTTTTTTTTAATTTTCAGTTAAGCAGCTTTGCAGAATACTCTCACGTAGCTAATGGACTGCTTGCCGTATCGTATTTGTATGACGTTTAATGTACCTAGATATATTATGTTAGTGTACATATTTTATACCTTAGGACTTTTTCCACTCCAAAACATTGACCTTTAATAAAAGTACAACAGCGCGCACCATTCTTGAACACCACATACACAACAACATAAATGCACATATTGTAACGTAAATACTGACCCCGCGTCTATTATTATTATTATTATTGTCTACGGAAGAGATTTGTGAGAAAATGTCTATGGGAGACATCCGACGGAGCAGAGCTAAGTCAAGATGGCGCCGGACATAACCTGACACGGGCGGTGGAGCTCGACGTGATTGAAGTGGAGTTTTTTTATGTTTTAGTTTTCCTGTTTTGTTTGATGCCAGGGAGCGTCTACCCTATTTACCCGAAGTGGGTATGTTTTTTAATTACGGATGGCCAATTCCGTAAAGTGATCAAATCCAATCGCGCGTGCCAGGTGCGTTAGAAAAAGAATCCGTGCTGAGGATTAACGGGCTATATCGACGACCATACAGGACAAAAAGGTAGCATCCTCCCCTATTATTGTCTGGACCGCACGGAAGATGCTGTGGCGGATGGCGCTGCCGAGAGTCGTCATAGACCTCGCGGATGGTGATCGTGAGAATCGGTGAACATCAGGACTGTAGCGGCCTTACCTGATGCTGAGAATAAGAATCCGTCCACAAGAGCCATCCCTTTATTCTGGAAATGGTTTCGTTTTAAAATTAATCCTCCTCTCTACTCCTTTTTTCCTCTAATATTACAATCTGGTTATGGAGCCAATAAACATTATGTTTTTCCTTTAAATAGGGTTTTATTTCTAGTATCATGATATACATCCCACTTCCCCGTGCTTCATACCTCAAATTCATCCACGAATACTGAGAGATAAGTCGAACAATAGCCGGAGGAGAGGTTACAATATTTTACAGTAGGTGCGTAATTCCATCCACACGCTAACCTTAAACTCCACAACATAGTTAGGTGCATCAATAATCTGGACAGAAATGGGCGCCTGGGGCAACTTCATTTTGGCGCCCCTAAATAATAGTTTCGCTATGTTCCACGTGGAACTATGAGGTGGTTTTGGCATGGCGCGAGCTATCATTCTAAGGGCGGCATCCGAGTTCAGGCAAAGAAAGCCAAGAGGATACCCTCTCTGGAAAACGTGACAGAAAATAGAGTGTGGTAATCCTCCGGGGGTCGAGTCACCTACCGAACATATTGTAGTGATTGATTTTTGAATCCTCACAAATCGGCGGAACTCCGAGTGTGTAAGATTTAATTATACGAGTATATCCGTGGTTGAAATATATCATATTACTGGAGTCTTTTTTTATTTTTATTTTTTATTTTATTTAATTTTATTTTATTTGGAAAACCAACAGTTTACAGTAATTATTACATATCGTAAATATATTTAAAAAATGAACTAATAATAGGTTTTCACTCAAGTATTTAATTTATTCAATTTAAAAAAAAGAAGAAAAGTTACAAGTTAGGATGATGGGAGGGACGGGAAGGGAAAGGATCTAGTCTGTGTAGAGTAATATGTATTGTGTGAATGTTATTTATTGATTTTAGGTTTGAAATTATAAGGATTATAAGTCGAACTCGCTGTATGAAGTGTTAAAAATGTGTGAAGCGCGGTGAATAAAGGTGTTTTGTTTTGAGTTAGTGTTGAATTGAAGTAGGTTTAGTGTGTGGTTCTGTCTGGTTTGTCTGTTAGGTACTCTTAATTGAATTCGTTCAAGTAATTCAGGGCAATCTATCACAGAGCTGGCTATTTTTTGTAAAAAACAGTACGTCTGCGGAATTTCTACGGCTTTCTAGTGACGAAATCCCGAAAAAGGGCGGCTGACTCCTCATGACTCAAGTGGGGTATTATTAGTTAATATGTTTGCTATATACTTAATTAAATCTCGGTTTTATTTTTAAACTCGTATTGCATGGAAAGTAAAAACAAATCAAAAAAATATGAAACAAAATTAGTAATCGCCGAACGCGAGACAATCTTTGGACCGTCGCTCTAAAATTGGTCAAGAAGAATTAAAATATAAACTCCGTCGACAATCACCATTTGAACAAAGACACCGTAAATACCATGCGATAAAAGGTTTTACGGTTAAACAAAACGTGAAACAAAATTAGTAATCGCCGAACGCGAGACAATCTTTGGACCGTCGCTCTAAAATTGGTCAAGAAGAATTAAAATATAAACTCCGTCGACAATCACCATTTGAACAAAGACACCGTAAATACCATGCGATAAAAGGTTTTACGGTTAAACAAAACGTGAAACAAAATTAGTAATCGCCGAACGCGAGACAATCTTTGGACCGTCGCTCTAAAATTGGTCAAGAAGAATTAAAATATAAACTCCGTCGACAATCACCATTTGAACAAAGACACCGTAAATACCATGCGATAAAAGGTTTTACGGTTAAACAAAACGTGAAACAAAATTAGTAATCGCCGAACGCGAGACAGTCTTTGGACCGTCGCTCTAAAATTGGTCAAGAAGAATTAAAATATAAACTCCGTCGACAATCACCATTTGAACAAAGACACCGTAAATACCATGCGATAAAAGGTTTTAAGGTTAATTAAAACGAGAAGAAAAATTTTAAAATTATAGAAAAAAGCTTTTGGCACGTTAAGCTTTTAAATATTGAGATGAATTGTTCGTTGACGGGTGTACAGACGGAATATGAAATGGAATAAACGGTTACCGTATATTTAATTCTCAAGTCTTTCGGGAAACTTATAAAAATACCTACAATATGTTTTTGTAAACCTAACATACGAATATACAGTATTTTTACGAGTTTCTCGAAGGACTTGAGCTTTAAATGTACAATAACATTTTTTTTCCCAATTCATATTCTTTACTATATGTACACCCGCCAACAAGCAATTCATCCCCATATTTAAAAGCATTACGTGCTAAAATATATTTTGTAATATTTGTTACGTTTCGTTTACCCTTAGCAATCTTCACGATACAAAAGATAAGGGAAACAGAAAACATTTCACAAAATTAATAATGGATTAAAGAACAAAAAGGCAACTTTAGACAAATTACATATTAAAAGTTAGTACTACATTATTCCCCTTTAATAGAAACATAAAGATGAATGAATTCATTATTCATAGGTAAGTATTGCATTATATGACTTACACTTAGCAAGAACCTAGTATGGTGGTCGAGAGAACTTAAATAAAATGTAACAAGTTAAAATGTTTTAATATATATATATATAATAAATTCAATTTTTAATTATTAATTATTTTTATTGAGATTTAAAAACATAATTTTAATATTTAGTCATTGTAGAAAATAATATTAACATAACCTAAATGAAGCATGAAAACGGAAAAAAACGACAGAAAATAAAAAGATTTCAGTCGCATCTGGGACTCGAACCCAGGACCTCTGCCTATCCGGGGCAACCGCTTAACCAACTTACTAGCTAAGCCAGTTCAATTTATGTCATCTATGGTACATCGATATCATATCTCTAATTCAAGATTTGTCAATATTATTGTCCATTTTTTATTCCATATTATTGGCAAATAAAAAAATCGGATATTAATTCGAGACACTGTCTAGTTTGCAATTTTGTTCCTAAGGAACTTTGTAATTATTATAAAGATAGCTGCCTTTTTTTTTACCTTCACTTTATTTCATTGTTCTGATTTGTCAGAGTTCTGTTTTGTAATGGAACCGTGTTAGGTTTGGTCGTTGGTGGCTGGTTATAGACTTACCTGCCATGGAAGCGGCTAGGGCGGCCAGCGGCAGGGCCGCCATGAGGGACTTGCCCGCCCCCGCGGTCCCCAGCGCCCCCAGCCACAGCGCCCCTATCGCCAGCCGCGACGGCCACCCGTCGTACGACATAACCGGCAGGGCGGAGAGCTGTGTCATCTGAAAACAATTATACGGTAAAACCACTTGACGACATCTTCGCGAAAGCCATTTAAACGAAAGAAGAAGAAGACGTTTTTAAAATTATAGTACATATATTTTTTTTAATATTCATACTAGCTGGATGGCAGTACTACCTATACCTTAATTAGAATGTACGGAAATCGCAACAGTATGAGAGGTCTCACTATCGAAGCGGTAGAGCAAATTAAAGTTGTGCGTTTGGTGTGTAGGTAGAAACAAAGGCGGGGAGTCACCGTGCAAAGATGCAATTTGCAGTAGGATGGGTAAACGATGTTGGTTACTACACGCGTTATGCGCGCGGTTTCTAACAATGGTTCACTGCCCATCTGCCTTATCTATTGCGATTAATAGCATATTTCTTCAATTTAATCATGGATATGTCGCGTTATAATTTTACGTGAATTTCACTGCTCGTGAGGGGGGCCGATGCTTTGATTTGGATTGCATAAAAACTTTTATATTTCTGAAAAAATTGCTATGGCTTTGAAAATACGATTAAACAGATTTAACCCTTTCGTACCGTTCGTATACAGGAACCTGACTTACTTTAACAAGTGAAACCTGAGCTTTTAAGTAAAAAGCGTAAATTAAATTTTGGTCTCCGGCGACATTTTTTTTTATTTACATAAAAACATAAAAATTTCGTAGGTATTTGACGGGTGGAGTCGACTTGGGGGTTTGGGCGGTCACTCGGTTGAGCGATCAGTGACGGCATGTGAAAATATATTTTTTGGTTGTATTAAAAAAAAAAACAACCTAAAATGTCATAATTTTTTTTTTTACCCTAAATACGGCCAGGAATCAATCACTTGTTAAAGTAAGTCAGGTACGTCTCTTAACACCTTGTGTATTTGAGAGTACAACCCGACATTTAAAGTAGACAAAAAATGAGGGCGCTGCGATCGTTTAAAAGGTTTTATGTGACAACACCAAGATGCCTGATAGGAAAAATAAAGTTAATTTAAAAAGGCACAATGGTCCAAACGCATATTTTTGATTTTAAGCAAACGGTCTTCAGAAATTAGTGATACATCCCGAAAGGAGATGATTCTACATCATATTCTAAGACAATTTTATATTTAAACTCAATCAATTAATTTCTTTAATGGCCTATATTTCATAATGCAAAACAAAAATAAATAAATTACTTCTAATCCGTAGTAGATATTTACTATACTTTTTGATGAAAAAAAAAGATCATTAGGTTTAGGTGAGTATTTTGACCTCAAATCCAAAATTAAGTTTTGAATGATATTTAAATCCAAAATTAAGTTTTGAATGAACAGGTCGCGCAGCCGTTCCCCTTAAATGTTAAATCAAAATAAAACAACATCTAATACGTAGCCCTGTATACGAATGGTACGAAATGGTTAAATTTGTTTAACCTCACAACCTGGTAGCGATATAGTTCCCTTTAATGTGCCTTGTATACAGGAACACTCTTGTGAAGTGTCAAAAAAAAATGACGCCTTATCTTTTTTCGTACGATTTTAAAATCTAGTCATTCAGTCAGTAACTATGTTCATATTTTGAAAAGGAACGTTTGTGTTCAGTCCTGTTTCCGCACCCTTTTGATTGTTTTTATTATGTTAATTATTGTTTCATTTGCAAGTAATTTAAAACAATATATAATGTATGTTGTATTTTTTATATACAGTGCATGATTTATCATTTAGTGTGAAACCCGCCCTGTGAGACCTCACGTTGTTTCAAATTAACGTGGCAATAACTTAAGTTTTTAAAAAAGAACTACAGAACCAATTTTTAAATGATTCTGTTGGCCATTATCAAATATAAAATATGCCACAGCCGCCACCGCCAGTAGTTTAAATTCAGTAATGAATGGTTAAAACGCCTGAATGCCTTAGAGGTTGTCGACATGATGCGATTCTCGCTGCCTTTTACGCGCGAGTAAGAAATATATGAGCTTCCCATCCTGCGTTTTCCTAGCGTAAGATTAAGGCTGCTCTCTGACGGTCCGGTGAGGAATGAACATTTCACTCGTTACTGCAGACACTTCACAGAAAAGTTAAGTTTGCTAAAGTAAGGTAACGGTTTGCAACGAAGTCCATTGTGGGACTTTTCTGCGCAGTGTCTCCAGTAGCGAGTGAAATGTTCATTCCATCTCCGGACCGTCAGAGAGCAGCCAAACTATAACTAAGCCGTGGCTATAAGTTGTATTTTTCACTATTCCGACTTTACGCCCCGCGTAATATTTACACCGAGATTATAAGCAAAGGGGTACGATGTATCCTTACCCCGATGATACGGTTGGTTACATCGAGAGTTACTACTTAGAAATATGGTCTATAGTCTATATGCTGCTTTAGGGTTCACCACAGCCACAGCCGGGGTGTCGGGGGAGGGGTGGAATAATTAATCACCGGGGGGTTGCATTTATAGTCGACTGGTTAACCACCCTGCCCGGGGAAATATATCCCCTAGAGCTTGTGCTGGATTAGCTGCTAACCGTTTAGAAAAAATATATACCTACCCAGACATATAAATTTTCAATGTTATTTATGGCTTGGTAATAAAATGTGGACACTTAATAAAGTAGAAATAAATCATTACTGTGGCACCACCAGCTACTCAATTTGTTTATGAAATTTATTCTACATATTCAAATTATTTCATAATAGAATTTTGACAGTTAGTTGTGGAAACAATCCAAAACAACATATCTCGATTAGGTTAACGTTTTTCTTTAAATTTAGAACTTAAATCTGTGAATTAGATTTTGTTTTATTTTGATTTAACATCTAATAAATGGGTATTTTGTTACATACATTTCACAATTACAAAAAAAATCGCCATTCCATGTAATTATCTTCCTTGCAAAGCGTTAAATAATAAACAAAACTTATTTTTATAAACAGTAATTATTAGCCTGAAACACTCATCCAAATTGAAAAAAACCTTTCCGAGCAAAGATAAATGTCGCCGACAGGACTCGAACCTGCACCCTTCTGATTGCCGGTCAGATGCTCTACCATTGAGCTACGTCTATATTGTTTATAAAAATAATTGTTACCCTTTGCGCTATGCGCAAAAATCTTGTCTTAAGTTTTTAAGAACTTTAGTTTATCAATTAATAAACAAAACGTTTAAATATAAAATTTTAGAATATGATGTAAAAACATCTCTTTTCGGAAAGTGTCACTAATTTCTGAATACCGTTTGGTTAAAGTAAACAAAAATGAATTTGGAGCATTGTGCTTTTTTAAACTCACTTTAATTTACCCATGAGCTATCTTCGTGTTGTCATTTAAAACGTTTTAAACGATCGCAGCGCCCTCAATTTTTGACTACTTTTAAATGTCAGACTGTACCTAGTTATTATTTCTGTAGAGAAAGGTATACGTATATTAATTATTACATGAAATGGAAACGAACTGTTTAGAAAAAAAACATTAGCTCCACGCTGGAAATGATTTCCTTCAGGGCACATGTCATCTTTATGGATGCTGTGTGAAAGGTCTTTCTGAAGAATGAAAAGAGTGAACCTGGGTCTTGATGAGAACGAACCCATGTTATAGGGAGGAGGAATGAAACATAGAGGGGGGGGAGTCGTTCCACAGCTGAGTTGCTGAACTCAAGAACGAGTCGTAAAAACAACAAATGGAAATAATTGTCAACCGTGTGCAAATGTTACCGTCTACTTTTTTAATATCTTATTGCCTTGATTGTTCAGTATTGAATGAAGTTCTTTGCTTGTTTTTAGTAAAATTAGATGTTTACCTTTGTATAAAAATGCTGTCTCTGTTTGATCTGCGACCGATATTTTTTTGTTGCCAAGTTAAAGTTTTGTCGGCACTTTCAATGGATGGAAAGTTTTTATAATTTTTTTTTTACAATTTATTTATCTTATTTTATGCTTATTCTACTCCTTCCCGGGCTTAGGTCTCCCTTCAAAGTTGTTAAGGGCCAAGACCTGTTAGATAGTATTGCTGATTTGTTGTTGTCCAGTATTTTTGTGACCAAGTTTCTGTGCCATGGGTCATGACTGGTGACGTGCGTTGATATATTTATTTAAATAAGGACTTTAGTTGGCTAAAGTAATTAGCCCCAGTCAAATGCACTCCTTGGATTTTTGAGTAGCGTTATTTTAAAACTACAAATATTTATAATTTCTATTTAGCCACAATACACAGCTAAACAGTTTATTATTTATACCACAGATTAACAGATGCACCAGCTCGTTTCTTATTGCGATCTCAGATCTCCAGCAAATCTTAATTTTACTGACCAATATTTAAATACGAAACAACAACACAAACATTATCTATATTAAATTCTTGATGTACTTTTATTTCTATTACTTTTATTTATTCACTACTGTCGCTATATGGCGGTGCTCCCCAACTCAAACACGAGAAATCTTTCTCTATTAAGTTGGGCACTTTTTGTTCAATAAATTTATAATTTTTTGTAATTAGCTTCATACCTGTATTAAATATTCTATATGTATTTATATTAAATAAAAAAAAAATGTGAGACTCGAAAATAAATCAATAAAGTCATATTATAAAACCCTACAGTATATACGAGTATATTACACTTACCTTTAAGTGTTTTACACTGGTAAATATTCTGTTTACTTTATGGCTCCTTACAGCGTTGCAGCATTCCTGACAAATTCCACTGAATGTACATTATTTAATTATCACGCAGAGTTCAGCCTTTCTTGGTTATTATAAAAGTCATCGACCTCTCAACCTTTGTATATATATTGCTTAGAATCAAAGGTACAATATTAAAACACCCTAAGTTTAAAATCACAACGCGTATTCACAATCACTTAATGTTTTCATCACATTGTTCGCAGTTCGCAGTACCTAAAACCTGAAAGATTACGTAAATATATATTTAACTGTCGAAGTAGACACGAAGAAGTAATACTACATACATCCAAGCTTGTTGCACTATACTGTCCCCTGCAAATGCTTCGAGAATATCCAAGCAAGAAGATTCACACAACACGAAATTCTCACCGAATGACATAACAAACGCCGAAAAAAGTGCAAAAACTAATGTTTTTCTACGTTAAAAATAGCTTTGTTCTAGCTGACGCGCTAAGGGCTTTATCAATTGTCATATTGCGTTGTTTGCTAGGCTGAAATAATCAATATTTCGCTGTTTTTCTTTGTCGACCGGGGAAATGATTGAATGTGAAGGTTTGGTTAAGTGAGTGCCCCTGTTGGCAGGCAACTCGCACTACTCGGCGGGAAAGAGATGGATGCGCTCTCCCCCTCGGGGGAAAATCGATTCTGCGCACTCGTTCCGTATTTCCTTCTTTTCGAGTTATTAAATGCGCCGTTGTTTGAACAAAGGCTGTTTTGACGGTATAATATAAACCACTTATTTATGATATATTCGTACTTCGATGTTTTTACACATTGTTGCGATAAAGCCAGGGGTGATATCTAATTTCCTTAACGACGGGTTTCCACAAAAAAATCTTCCAATACATGCTTATTGCAGTTACAAAAGTCATTTTTCAAACATATTTTTTACATACCCACATGTATAAATATCCAATCATCTTTTTTATAATTTCTCATGAATCCGTCACATTATTTCAGAAAAAAATCTGTAATAATATTTTCCCCACGTATCTAAAATAAAGTACGTAATGCGTTATATTATATATATCGGTGGCGTGCAGTCCATAAAAGCTGAAAAGCTGTGCCTACCCTAAGAAAATAAACCCTTGATCATATATATTTTTTAACAAATTTGTGAAATGCGTTTATGTCACAATCGTTCTACATTGATAAATTGTTTCTCAATGACAATTTAACACTTTTTTGTTCCATAATAAAATTAAAAGTAGAGGTTCTGAGTTCAAGTCTCAGTCGCGATCGTACCTTTCTGTATCTTCTTCTGTTTCATATTTTCATTGTGAGTTATTGATCAAGATAACAAAATGGCAATATTCAAATATTCAATTCACATCCAAACATTTCACATCCGAACTTGAAAAACTACACACAGCCTAACTTTGGTCGAGGATCAATGCACGCCACTGATATATATATAGCCTTTTTGGAGAAGTTATTAATATATATATCAATAACGTCTCCAAAAAGGCTGATGCCCATGGGAAGACTTACTAGGTTCAATAACGTCTCCAAAAAGGCTGATGCCCCTGGGAAAACTTACTAGGTTCAATAACGTCTCCAAAAAGGCTGATGCCCCTGGGAAAACTTACTAGGTTCAATAACGTCTCCAAAAAGGCTGATGCCCCTGGAAAGACTTACTAGGTTCATTAAGTACCTCGCAGTTGAATATGAATATTTTTCACATGACCTACAGCACGAACTCTCTAGTTTTAAAGCATTTTTTTACCTTGATAATTGCTATTAATACCTATTTAGCATTATACGAGTATGTTAACAGTATTTTTTATTTTATATTATTGCTTTTAATGTATCGGTTAAATAACTGCATTTTGAAAAGTAAAATAAATAAATCATACTTCTTACTTGCATATTGCAAAATAGCCCCGAATATAAATGAAACTCGAGGCTAAATATGGATAACGTTTTAACGATTTATTATTTATCAATAATTCAACAACAGATTTCAGTAATAATTTTTGTTGTTGTTGTAAAGATAGGTTTCCGGAAATGCTTGGAAACCGCATTGTTGATAGCGTCGTATAAAGTTGACCTTATTATTTGATTGTAAGGGCATTAAAAGTTCATTGTATGACGGATATTAAAGAATTTCACATCAATTCTGATAAAGCTGGAAAACCGACCCCTAAAAACATTATGTAGCGTATTGTCGGCTAGTCGGTAGACCAAAATACAATTCTTCTGCCATTGATTTGGATTCTCTGAAAACAGATTTTGAAGTAAAATGCTTTAGAACCTATTGTGTACGAAAAAATAGATGGATTTAAAAAATGTTCCGCACTTTCGTTAGTTTCTATTTCTGCTGCCTGCGTATTTAAACATGTCAAGCTGTATCTCGGTTGATTTTATGGCGATGAGCCTCAAAGGAAATATATGTTTCAATAGTGAAGCTCTTTTTTCTCCTTCCTGAACATGTTTTGGACAACCTTGCGGTGTCCATCATCGGAGCACATATCCAGCCTTTCCCGGCATAACATAGTAAGCGTAAAAATTGCATTTTACAGGAGGTTTTTTTTTTAAATATCTCAGGATGTGTTTAACGAATTAATTTAAAATTAAATACGTAGGTAAATTATTTTATCAATTAAAATACGGTTTGATGAAAACTTAATAATTGTCTCGCATTCAAGTACTTTTGGCTCTTACGATGCTTTTTCGTCACCCTTCTAGTTCGACGTCAATGTATGGCACGCTTACGATGTTTTATCTGGTACAATGAATGTGACATTTCCAAGGAAACTGAATAGTAATTAAAAGAGTTTATTTTTATTTTTTATTTCATTTAAAAAGTATCACTCCGTCGTTATATTTATTCATTTAATTTATAATTTAATGTTTGCTTAGGAAAATAAATAATATACTCGTAATTTGCAAATTTCCGTTAAGGGGAACAGCTGCGTGGCCTGTTTCATACAAAACTTAATTTTGGATTTGAGGTCAAAATACTCAATAAACCTAATGTTTTTTTTTTCGTCAAAAAGTATAATTAATATCTAGTACGGATTAGAAGTAATTTTTTTTTTGCCTTATGAAATATAGGCCATTAAAGAAATTGATTTTTCTCGGTTTTAGAGGCACCTTTAACAATTATTTGGGGGCTGACGGTGATGTAAAAAAAAATTTCACCCCGTCTACTTTGAAAATATAATGAAAAATATATATATATTTTTTTATATTAAAATAAGCATTACGGTGAACTTTAAATCAAATAAAATACGACCAATTTACTTTGGAACACAAATTTGCCGTACATAATTTAAAATATCTTCCCGAAAAAGGTATTTTTTTAAATGTTTAATTGTTTGACATATGTACATAAATGTTTTTTTTTAAAACTACAATGAATCCGATAATAAGTTTCTAAGTTGCCTCTAAAATTATGAAAATTGTTTTTTTTTATGATTTACTTCATAATTTAAAACAAAAATAAATAAAATACTCTTCATACGTACTAGATATTTACTAAACCTTTAATTAAAAAATATATGTATCATTCAGCTTGGATCGGTATTTTGGCCTCAAATCCAAAATTAAGTTATGTATGAAACAGGCAGCGCAGCCGTCCCTCTTAAACTGCCTTTACTATTTTGTTAATAAATTCAATTAACTGTATTAACAATCAAAGTATACACAATTTTCCACACAAAATCGTATAAGTAACACTTAAAAAAACAATACTTTGAAAACTATAATTACATAGTTAGCCTGCAGTTTATAACATTTGAGTCGTGAAAATAACACTCTGAAAGGATCGATTAAATAAATTTAATTGAGAAATATTAATACTCATCAGTTCAATCCTTCTAAAATAATTTAAAATAACGAAAAACGATTTTATCTATCATCATTTTTTTTTAAAGAAATGTAACTGAAAATTTAGTTTTAAAATTTTTTGAAAGGAAGATAGGAATTTTAGTAATTAATATTGCTATTTAGTTTAAAAATCGGATTAGTTTATCAAACTAAAAAATAATATTTTTTAACGAATTATTCTCGGTCTTCCTCACCACTTTCTGACAAAACACGTGGTACATCCGCATTATGGGGAAAAGCGAGATATTCTTCTCTGGATCTAATGGGAATTATTCCCTTGGCACAGAGGCACTTTAGATCATTGTATTTCAATTCCGTTATTTTCAATCCGTCAGGACATGGCTGCTGCGACGGGCCAGATGAACAGACTGCGTAATTTTGACTAGATCGTATCAGAAGATTAAAGTCGATGATGTCGCACCTACTATTGGTAAAGAATTGATTTTTGAGGATGCTTTGATCGTTGCACTTCGCAAATCATTAAATTTTATTTGAAATTTTACTGGTAACCTACCATGAAATGACCTCCAATCCAAGAAATTTTCATGAGACATTATAACTGCATCATATTTTTTGTCAGTTCTGGCGTTTGATATTATGGTAGGCTATTCAGACGGAGCCCAAATTACACTTCGTCTAATAAAGGACTCGATAGCATGCACCGAGTCCACCGTCTATTGTGTGTCCTGGCAAAAGGTAATCGATAGTTATTTATTTTAAAAAATAGGGCACTTTTCAGAAAATGAGAAATCATAGCTGGCATTGCACCCTTTGTTGTAACTTGTCCGGCACAACTATCACAGTGAAGTGCAACAAAACTATTGTTTTTTCGGCATCAACATTTTTATGATAATTTAAATGAAAAATGTTTTTGTTTTAAGTCCAACCGAAACCGGTCGAATGCAGAAATATATATAAATAAAATAAATTGACTTAAAACATTTTTAATTTAAATTATAATGTCAAGCCACAAAGTGATTGCTTCCGTCGATAAATTTTTTAGATACTTTCGTTGCACCCTTTTTCCATCTGTTTCTCCCCGAATAGTATGCGCTTTTGGACTCACTCGCACAAATGCTCTCATTATA
Organism: Halesus radiatus; assembly: GCA_022606495.2. Lineage (NCBI taxonomy): Eukaryota > Metazoa > Arthropoda > Insecta > Trichoptera > Limnephilidae > Halesus > Halesus radiatus. Next base: position 43,803 of record JAHDVE020006187.1, read on the forward strand.
AAAAGCATATTTTCTTGTACGAGGTGTGTTGAAAAGAAAAGGTGATTTTTGAATTTTCGCGGGCTGTGTACATTCGATTGTCGATTTGTTTTGTTATGTTGGTACATATATGTTTATCATATGTTAGCATTATCAGCCATTTTGGATCAGTGGTTTGTTTTTGACAACTGGAAAGGTTAGTCACGTTTTTGGGTGTTCTTTGATTTTTTTATTTAGGTTCGTTTTCTGAGGCATCATCAGTCCGATTGAAGTCAAATTTTAGATTCGCTTTATTTTCTATGTCCTCATAAGCATTTCTTCAAAAAAAATCTTTTTATTCTTTTTAGAAAAAAATTGTTAATCCTATGGAGGAATTTCCTAGTTTTGGTCGGAACTTGATAGCCGTTTTCTGGGGCATCATCAGTCCGATTAAAGTGAAATTTTAGATTTGCTTTGTTTTTTATGTCCTTATCAGCATTTCTTCAAAAAATCGATTTTTTAGTAAAAAATCGAAGAAAAAACAAAACGTCACTAACCTTTCCAGTTGTCAAAAACAACCACTGACCCAAAATGGCTGATAATGCTAACATATGATAAACGTATGAGTACCAACATAACAAAAAAAAAATCGATAATCGAATGTACACAGCCCGCGAAAATTCAAAATTCACCTTTTCTTTTGAACACACCTCGTACTATTAAAAATTCACACTCTCCATGGGGAGTGTTTACGACCTTCTTTAAATCGAAACTACTTCATAAAAAGTTCGATTCTTATTTTCCTCTTTTTTGGTTAGGTAACTAAGATTTATTACATTCATCCTTGCTCGCATTTAGCCAACTAAAGGCTTTTTATAATCTGAATTTGAATTTCTTCATTTTGTTCTTTTGATGTCATATTTTTAATATTTTCACAAAAAGAGCCCCCTTGTTAATTTTTGGAAAATGAAAACTAAATTAAATTACGAAAAACTCGTAGACTGACAATGTGCTCAGTCGTTCCCTCTTCAGGGAAATATTATTTTTTATATAAATATATTTGTAATATTTCTGAATTCAGTTGGAAGGTATTTCTCACTGCTTTTATTCCTGTGGTAAAACGAAGGGATAGCGGGCAAATTTTTAACAAATTTTAAAATATAAATTTCGGATGATGAATTCCTTACAACATTTGACCAGTCTGTGCGGATATCTATTTTGAACGCATTAGATAGAAAAAAACGAAAATCGTCAAATTGCCGCTTACGATGTTCTGCCGGGAAAGGCTCGATATTATGTCTCTACTTACCAAGAAACGTCCAAACTAAGGATGTTCTTTCTCTGTCTTTCTAATTATGTTAATTTGATAGAATTTAATGAGCAAAAAAACACACGTTTACCCGTAAATAATAGAATAAAGGGAGATATGGCATGGACTCTCGCCGAGCGACGAACAAACATGGATTTTCAAAGTGGCGGAGCCAATCGAAGTTATGCGTTTGTTGTTTGGGTAGCCGCTGTGTGTAAATTTGCAGTAATAGGTATGAGTGGACGATGTTGGCGATACTTTTGGTTTTATACTAATAATGGTTCCTAGCCCATTTCCCTTCTTTCTATTATCTCTGGGCTAAGCGATTTAGGTATAAAATTGTTTACTTAAAATTATCATACATTATCGTACAAAGAAAGCCTTGTTTATTTCGAATTCGATGAGCTCGCGGCTGCTGGTGCCTCGGTCTAAGCCGAAGTGTTCAGTCTTCAAAGGTTCTGCAGCGAATCGGGTGAACTTCTCTGCCGGGGAAGGAAGCCAGCGTGGACCAAGACGTTGTAGATCTCCCTTCTAGGAATTTTCTCTGCTTCTCTGGTGAGGACCTGCAGAAGATAATAATATATTATATTGTATGAATGAGATTGGTTGTCGTGATTTATTTAATGTGTTACAGGAGTTATCTACAATTACAACAGATCTCATCTTTTTTTACACCATAGTATAAGACCGTCATAAAAAAAAGATATCCATAAAATTGGACTACGGGTCGTGGTCTTCTGGACGCTTCCCAGTTTTTGCTAAACATATTTTTAGCAAGGAGACAAAGAAACAGAGCTGTGTGGCGGTCTACCCCTGCGGAGAAACGGCGTGATGGTTAGTTAGTTAGGTTACCTGCATTTCCCCCTCCCCGAACCAGCTGTGCCTGGCGAGTGCACGCGCGGTCCTGGCGTCCTGGTAGAATGGGTTGCGCAGGTGGGGGGTGAGGCGCGCCTCCTGCTGGGCGGCACGGAGCACGGCGGGGTGCGCGTAGGGAGATGCGCCCTGACCCTGGGGGCGCGGCCACCCGGCACACGGGGCGATACCGACAGCCAGCACGAAGCAGAGCAGGCTAATAAGGTGTGTGATGGTTGTCACTGAAAAGTGAATATGATTAAAGTTATGTTTTGTTATATATAGTCCAGAGTGGAAGATAGTCTCAGTATCGCCCTGGTGAAAGACCACCATTCAGAATTGAAACGTTGCTTGAAATGGCTTTTAGCCGTGTTTGATGACCAGATCTGAATAACCAGGTATTTACCCTTTTCCCCACCTTCCTCTCCCTCTTCTCCTTCCCCTCCCCAATACCTTCAGCCTCCCAACATTCCCCAATTGGGTATGCCATAGTCTCACTGGCTCCAGACGGTTGGGAGCAGTTTGGGACTCTTGTGCGGTATTCATATAAAAAAATTAATTATTATTGTTTCACCACCCCCGTGCCAGAGCTGGAAGCTACACCCCTCCACTCTAGCGAACAACTTTTTTTTTTTTTTCAAACAATAGAATTTTTTTTTTTACAAAACAATCATACTAAAATACACAACATGGCACGGCGTGAACAGTTTCTTAAAACAGGCACTGCCAACAGTGGCGTGCAGTCCATAAAGGGTGAAAAGCTGTTCCTACCCTAAGAAAAACGAAAAGACAAACTGAAAAAATAGGGAAGCTTCTATTCCAGTCAACTAAATTGCTACTAAACGGTATTTTACTACTTACCACTTAACACACTGTCCACCTGCCGACAGTGACTTCAAACTAAACGATTTGGTTTACTACTAAATCGGTGTCCTTGTGGAAACATGCCATTAGGGATAAGAAAGGGACGATAAGGTGGAAACGGGGATGCTATCGATGCGAGCCGGTATCACGCTCAATACAACACTAGTAATTACCCACGTCAATTCAAGACGTGAGAATGAAAACAAGATAAACCAAGATTTCATATATTTTTTAAATTCTTTATCGAGGAATATAAGAACGAGGTTATAACACATTTCTACTTTTGTCACGAGACGACAAAAGTGGTAACAATTTTCAGCTAAAAGCTATATTCACTGAGAATGAAAAAGATGTAAACCATATCCTGTTTTCATTCTCATGCGTACATTAGTTCATATGTTTTTTTTGTCAACTGTTAGTTCGAAAGTGTCTTCAATATGTCCAGTGAAAGCGAACATATGTTTGAAAATATGGAAGAAAGTGTCTCTGAGTACACCTTAGAAGTGAGGAAGAAGTATTTAGTGCTCTGGATTTCTTGTTAGCGACTTTCAATGGGTGGCAAATATCCTGCAAGATGAACGAATACAGATCAATCCGACTAAAATAACTGATGTACAAAAGCTTACAAAAAATAATATAGTGTACCTCTAGTTTATCAACAATATTATGATAATTTGCCATTAGAAACAACCACTAGCGAAAATGGTCGACATTAATGAAAAAAATATTTTTGCTATTCATATTTTGAAATATTTGTACTTGTAACTGATAAAAAACAAACAAAAAAATTTCTTAATAAAAAATAAAATATTATGAAATGAAATTGAAAACAGGATAAATACCAAACTTAATTTAATGAATAAATACATAAATATACTCAAACATATATATTTTTTGATTATTACATATTCAAAACCATTTTACCTATCATGTTATATTCACTCCTTTAGTACTCAATTTTAAACACATTTTTTCCGATTTGAGTTTTATTGTTACAGCTGTTTTGGCCTTCAAAGCCATTATCAAATTGCGACTACTTGCTTATACGATTTTATTTACTCCCATCCAATTTTTATTTGAACGGTGTTTAAAATGATTTATTACCGGTAAAACCGAATCACTTTTAAAATAATGTGGTAATTAAAAATTATCTATTCTATGAGGTACTTACAGTTGTAAGCTGTTTTCCCCGCATAGTGTTTTTTACATAATACCTGTAACAATAATTAGATAAACTAAAGTACTTGAACTTAATAATAACATTATTAAATTTTATTTACTTTAAATTTTATTTAAAAAAAAAGGAAATAAGATGTTTTAGGAAGACAAAGAACGCGATGGATGCATACTCGTACGTGCACCGCGTACGAGTACTTGGCTATGGCGGGCGGGAAGAGTTTTGTAGTTTGTTTTGTGATTTTATGATTAATCATTTAGAAATATTGAACAGATTATCCCGCTTTTGGCTACTAACTCCAGAATTTTTTTGTTTCACATTGTAAAATCATGATTTGGTAAAATTATACTTTGGCAACGCTGTTATGGAATGGTATTCCTCACTTAGCTTTATAGATGGGGACGTCACCATTCTGTGTGTATGAAAAACAATAATTATTTTTGGAAAATGTTTGATAGTTTCTCCTTTGGCCGCCTGCAGAGTTAAGTGTGTTATGCTGTATCTGAGTACCGTTGCATTCTCCTATGAACTTAGCTGCAAGTGAAGAGGGCATCACACCGCAGTGAAAGCAGAACTGCAACTATTAAAGCATCGCGATAACTATTTGTGTCCCTCTCTGGCGTATCGGTGCATAGGTATTCCAAGTGAGAAGGAAGCAGGAACTGGTCTAAGGTATTCTAACCTTATTTCCGTTGTGGTAGAACTGGGTGACCTAATGAACAATCAATATAAGCAATCTTTTTGCTTCTAGAACTTATTATTTATTTTTTTATTTAATATAAATACATATAGAATATTTAATAGTACAGATATAATAGCTAATTATAAAAAAAGTATTAATTTATTTAACAAAAAGTGCCCGACTCAATAGAGAAAGATTTCTCGTGTTTGAATTGGGGAGCACCGCCATCTACCGACAGTAGTGAACAAATAAAAGTAATAGAAATAAATGTACATAAAGAATGTAATATAGATAATGTTTGTGTTGTTGTACACGATAGTTAGTACAAAATAGAAGACTAAAAGTACGTAATACTAGAAATGCAAAGCCCATCTACATCATTACTCTATATATTCCTAAAGGACGACAAAAAGCACATTGAAAATGGCGGCGATATAGCGCTGCGTCGCAATTTACGTAACTAAAGCTTACAGCGCGATGGCGCTGGACCGCACTCTAACGGTTAATTAATATTATATTAGGATCTTTTGTTAATTTCCAATTGTTCGAGTAAATTTTATCTAAGACCCTTGCTTTCTATATGTTAGGGTTTAGGCTCGTTGTTGTCAAGCGGGACGTGACGAATTAACGAAATTACCATGTTTGTAAAGCCCGAAATGTCAGATTAAATTGATTTAAATTCTAGAAATTATAATAAATTACAAGTGTAAAGCAAGTAATAATTAACCGCTCGTGGTAACTATGCGTGATGGAACTATAATTTTTATAATACTGTAATAATTAAACCAGTGTCGGCTCGTGATTTTTGAGTGTGCTATAGTGCTCAGATTGAAAAGAACATAATTACTAATATGTTGTTGTAGTCGAAGGTGATTTTTAATATTAAAAAAAAACTCAATTTTTTGTATAAAGATTTTCAGGAATTTTCAGTTTAGCGGTGCGCTCTATCGCTAGACTGAAAAATTTATTAAAAAAAAACATTTTTTGGTGTAACATCAATAATGTCAAATTTTTCAATAATAGCACTCTAGGTCACTAAAAAGTCAAGAGCCGCCACAGAATTAACTCTTTGAAGTACTGTTTGATCAAAAATCAATCACCAAGAAAATAAATAATTCTGTGAAAACCACCATCTATTAACAATTTTAGTAACTAATTGTGAAACATGGAATCTTGACTAATTAGTTTACACTAACGATCGTATGTGGCACTGCACAGTTTGGCTGTAAGTTTGACATTTTCAAAGTATGTATGATTTAAAAATAAAAATAAAACGTTCGTGATTCAAAGTGTTAAACCACAAACTCCTTTAAAAATGAATGGTCATTGACATGAAATCGGAAAAGCAGTTAAGCAAAATGTCTTTAACCCACTCACTTTGGTTATTCACGTACAATCATTAATGAAGCTTACTATTGTCAGTGTAAAAAAAGCACCAAGCAATAAATAAAACGTGTCCGATCAATGGTAATAATCATTTTATTTTAAGTTTGACTTGACATAGAATCTTCAGGTGGCATTGACATGAATAATTTAACAAACCCATACAACGTGTTGTGATCTTTTGGCCCACACGTTACACCGCCCGAGGATCTGGTACTGGGTGCACATTAAGTTATGCAACAATACCAATTATTATCACCGCAACTTGCTTCATACTGCACTCCCATCTATGAATACAAATGTCTTGCGTTTGATAAGTAGGCCTTGTGAATTTATGAAGGAACTGCGCTTAAAAGATGTTTCCTCTTACTATCTTACAATCGAAGTCTAAATATTACGCGGCGCGTATTATCGGAATAATGAGAAATTTGACTTAGTGGTTCGGAGACGACCAATGTCAATTGGCAATGTGCTAAAGTCTAGGTAATGAGACCAGTTCAATTTATTATTATTTATTCCTGGTCTCATTAGCTGAGTTGATTAAGCGGTTGCCCCGGATAAGCAGAGGTCCTGGGTTCGAGTCCCAGATGCGACTGAAATCTTTTTATTTTCTTTGGTTTTTTCCGTTTTCATATTTCATTTGGGTTATGTTAATATTATTTTCTACGATAATTAAATATTAAAATGTGGTTTTTAAATCTCAATAAAAATAATGAATAATTAAAAATTGAATATATTCTCTAGCCTATTACAAAAAGTAAATAGATGTCTCATATAAATAAAAAATCGGACATTAATCCGAGACACTGTCTAGTTTGCAATTGTGTTCCTTAGGAACTTTGTATTCATTATAAAGATAGCTGTCAATAATATGGGATTAAAAATGGAGAATAATATTTACTAATCTTGAATTTGAAATATGATATCGATGAAGATGACATAAATTGAACTGGTCTCATTACCTCAATTGGTTAAGCGGTTGCCCCGGATAGGCAGAGGTCCTGGGTTCGAGTCCCAGACGCGACTGATGTATTTTTATTTTCTATAGTTTTTTTCCGTTCTCACGTTTCATTTGGGTTATGTTAATACTATTTTCTACAATAATTAAGTTATAATTATTATTACGCAATACAATTATAAGTAAAACAAATCTAGCGAAACAATCATTCCGCTCCGTCGATGGCGGTTGCCCATGGCGGTCAATCAAAATACCCATAATTTTCACATCAATGGGAAGTCGCAATTGTCAATCGCATCAATTACGTAAGCATTGACAATTCATATTGATCGTCTCGGGGCGCATTAGGCGGCTTCCATAAAGTATGCCAGTTTAGGAGGGGGCAGCACTTTTCATGGTTTTATTAATAATGAGTAGATATTGGGGATGGCCGGCCACTGGATAATAAATGCCTGGATGTGGGCGTTATTGGAAAAATGAACTATTACCTGAATATTCTATGGATTTCTAATAATTATAGGTAATAACTATACCATATATTTATCGCGCACCACGCGTGCCATACTGCCTATAACATATAAAAATAATAACCAATCAATAATGGTAATCGTAATAGTTTTTCTAAAGTTGATAACAAATTATATAACTTTTTTACATGTTTCACGCTAGAAAATGTTGGAACTATTTTACTGGTTTCCAAAGTCCATGGATGCCAAAACCTTGAGAATAATGTGGCGTGCATTGGTTTTTTCATTTGTATCGTTTTATATCATAACACAATTTGGGAGGCCACACTTCTGCCATAGGTCACCCCAAGTGGTTCGCTAGGTGACTTAGCAGAGGTGTCCGGGTTCATGGGATGAGGTTTTTTTTATTTATTTTTTACAAAGTAAGAATACAATGCAAAAAGTCGCGATAAACTACTTTTTTGTAGTTTGTCTAACGGGAGCTTGTTATTTAAAACATAAAATTTACAGACAATAGTTAGTCCAGGTCTTGGCGAAGGATGCGGATTGGGACCTTTTGACCTCTCCAGCCGGACTCTCACAACCCATCGCCTTGCAGCGTAGTGGGAGTGATGGATTAATGCGTCCGTTACTCTTGGATATACTGACCTCCAGATACCCACCTCTCATACTTTTTTCCTTCCCGGAACTTCCTTTCCTTAAAAATACCCTCCACACAGCTTCTCCAAATATGACATAGGCCCTGAGGGAAAAAGAAACTCTGATTAACTAACCATTACGCCGTTTACTCACAGCGGTAGGCAGAGAGGACGGACCGCCAAACAACTCGATCTCTCATACATTCTCTTTCGTCATTCTGACTTATGACATGGCTCGACTCAAGTATTTGATTCACTTGATCGTTATATGTCTTCCTTGGGCGTCTCCGACTTTTTCGTCGTTCACGTTCGCGTGACACTCGCGTTACACTCCTTTCTCCGTTCATTCGCTCTAAATGCCCAAACCATCTAATCGTCTCTTTGAAGAAACCAAATTGAAAATAACAAAAATAATAAAAATAATGACAGAAGAATAACAAAAACAAGTCGTCATTGGTAGGATGATCACATAATATGGCATTTATTGGATTTGATATTTAAAGGTTAAACGGACGGTTTGCGACATTCGTGAGACGGATTCACAATGCAAGAAGACACCTTCCTCGGTAATTAGCTAATTATAAAGTTATCTTGGGCACCACATAAAATATTATTATATTGTAATATGTTATAAGTAGCAACTAAAAGGTGGCGAAACGTCGAGATTGCTTTGACAAGACAACCATTTGCAAATTAGAAAGGATTCGTAGTAATTTTGCCTTTAACGCTAAACAGCGGGAATCGCTATACAATATATAATATTATTATTGGAAATAAAAGTCACTGAATATAACGGGTAATTTCCAACAATATGTGTTAATAAGTTTTATTAATACAGAAATGATGGTTGACAAATGGCTAGCGGTCGTTGTGAACCGGGTAAAATAAAGGGTTGTAAGATAGGATTAAAGAGGGAAGTAAATGTGTATCCTTTCAGCAGAGGCTTGCATTACACGTAGGCATAAAGCACTGCCTACCCCATTTTACTCGCATAAAAAATATAAATTATATTAAAATTTACAATTTTGAAAGTGCGCGCCCCACCGACCGCCCTACTATACGTGTCAAAAGCAGGAACTGAGTATGCAAAATGACGCACATGTCATACTAAAAAAAAAATTATTATACACAAAAATGAATATGTATGCGTATTGCGCAATCAAGGGATGACTCGTTTGTGTGGTGTTGAAAAGGCCGTGCCTTTCGGTATAAATCACAAATGTAACAATCAGTGCCATCTGTTAGCACTTCTAATAATTAATACAACTTTAATAAAACTTTTAATAAAAACTAATTAAATAATTATCGGCTTTCCTTCGTGCAATTATGCGATCGAAAATTTTTTAAAAATTTTATACCTATATCCAATATGTATATAGCAGTAGGCTTGTAATATGCATAAATGAAGTGGTGGTTTGGATATTTGATTTGACAGGTAATCCCAACAAACATCGGGTAAAGCCAGCAGCTTATCCATTCTTAATGAAAACTTATCACGCCTGTAGTAGGTTTTTGTTGGCATCAATTAATTCGCTTTTTTTCCTACTGCCTACCCTGATTAAATGCACGCCACACAGCACAAAACGAAATGAGTGGCAGATATTATTCGTGTCGCCCTGGTAGAAGACTACCATTCATAATCGAAACGTTACTTGAAATGGCAATAACCGTATTTAGTGACCAGGTCTGAACATACTGGTATTGCACAGCCTTCCTCCTCCCAACCTCATTTGGGGATACCAAAGTATCACTGACTCCAGATAGTTGGGAGGAGTTGGAACTCAATGTAAACAACAACTTAATCAACTTCCCAAAATATGTCTTTCGCAGCGGTACACCTCTTTCATGTACAATGTAGTGTACACTAAAATGTTTTAACCTAATTCTACGTTAATTTGTTTACCAAATTTCATAGACGGATCCTTTGCTTGCTTTACATAGAAACAAAAATCAAAGGATTTTTTTTTCTGATCTTCCATAACTTATTTAAGTTGCGGTTCTCTTCCCACGTTTATCCCTGTTATTCAATGCCCTAATATTCTTTTGTTCTTTTGTCCTTTATATTTCATTTTATATTCGTCTAGTTTATTCTAAACTGTTCATGAAAGTGAGTCTGCTGCTCATGAATATTTGAAGTCGTAATTTTAATTTGCATTTACACATAATTAAAGTATGTTTGTTAATTCCTGATTATATTAGGTTAGGTTAGTTAGTGTAAAGCGCACTCAAGGTAAACCTTTTCAAAACTGCGCTATAAAAATTAACACTTATTATGAATTTTATTTGCTTTAATTTCAATAAACACCCAGAACATTTTTAGACTAACTACATATTTAATTGTATCAATAATGTTTTCATGTGAGTACCGCGCAGGAGTCCCAGCTGCTCCAAACGTCTGGAACCAGTGAGACTATGGGGTATGTTGTGAGGCTGAACGTAATGGGGAGGGAAGGAGACGGAGAAGAGGATGGTGGGGAAGTACCTGGCTATTCAGATCTGATTTTTTTTTATCGTGCAAATAGAAACTCATGATCTCTGTATAAGTATAGCTGGTAAGTAGGTTCCTATAATCTGGCATCTCTCTCCATCTTGCACGTGCAAACGTGGTTGTACACTGGTCAAAGGTCAACATTACACGGCGGAGTGAATTTCTAATCGAGAGTAGACATCTATCTACAAGAGAGCGAGATAATGGGTATGTTCCTATTGAAGCTAGAGTGTGGGTCTCGCAATCAGAATTGAGTCGGACACAGATGCATTGCTTTCATATAGCATTTTTCAGAAATTTTATTCGACTCACATATAAAATTTCTAGAAAATATGAAAACCTATTCAGTTTTTAAATTAAAAAAGGTCTATTCACACCGACCAGCACCGCGCAGTGCAGAACAGTACAGTACAGAAACGACAGCATTAGTTGCCTACATTATTTATGAACACTTTCATATTACAGCGTGCGTAACGTATCCGCACATGAACAGGCCAGCTCCGGCCGAGATTGTCGCCTAGAATAATATGACGTGCTGGTGGCCGCTTGTGACGTCTGCGCCTGCGCAGTTAGTATGACCACATACCGTTGGCGTCATTAGACATAGATATTGCTAAAACCGAGAAGATGGATAGCAAAAAAATGATAGAATTGGTCATGGAATTTAGGTTAAAAAATAATAATAAATATGGGAATAGGATTATAAATTTCTCAAACATGTTTTAACGAACGCTAACGCTCATTTGACAGCCGAACTCGCGTCTGAACTGTACCGTTCTGGTCTGTGCGGTTCTGGTAGATGACCTCTAGGCGGCTCGCTCATGAACTGGTAAAACTTTACGAATGAATGTAAAAACTTTTCAAATATGTATTCTAATTTGATGATCGTATCCACTTATTGTCCCTTTCTCACTGGGAAGGGCTGTCGGAAATGTATATATATATATATATACACCAATACACACAATCCTAAGTATGTGTTGATCGCCTCAACTCTTATTGCGCGATCAGTATAATACATTTTTTTTATTTTGTTATTATTAAATTTACCTTTTACAAAAACAATGTATCGAAAATTTTTATTATTTCCATATGAGTGAAGTTTCTTAAAATTTTTTATGGAATGTTCTTGTTTAGAATAATAATAATAAATGGACTATTTCTATAGCGCCGTTTTAGTGGGAAATTTTATATAAAATCCACGATTTTAAAGAGCATGGAAACAAATTACAAATTTAAGATTTTTTATAAATGCATTAAATTTGTATTTTTTGTTTTTAATCTTTTGTGACAGATTACCGAATAGAAACAGCGAATGCGAATTGTTTTGTCCTGCACCCAAGAACTTACAAATTTAAAAATGTTAGAAGGTAAACTCACTTTCCATTTCGGTAATAAATCCTTTAACGTAAAACGAACACAATAAAAAAGTTAACACCGAATTCTGCGACGATAAAAATATTTATATCACTGTTAACGTTATTATTCGATAAAAATATTATGTAATTTTGTTATTATTTCGATTTATTAACTCGAGTTCACCTTTCCACTGTTATTCAAATCGTGTCTGATAAAGTACTGATGTGGCTGCAGATGGCTTAGCCGTGGCTCATCCACCATTACTCCCGCTCCAATCTTACCTAACGACTGCTATAACTGCTAACTGCAACTACCCGCCCAGCGTTCCAAATCCTGTGTATTAGTTTCGTAATCAAATGTTAAAATTGTTTATTAGAATGATTTAAATTGTCCAAGTTTATTTATTATAGTCAAGCCTGGTTTTGCTGCAATTTATACAAAATTTGTAGTCATATTTTACTCATTAATAAAAGTAGTTACCTACCTAACAAGAAACACAATCTGCGGTCTAAGGTCAATATTTAATATTATGCTAGATACGTGCAAAACTTGTCATTTTTCGATTAGTAAAAATGTCAGCATATTTCAGTAAGTTTTGTATCCATTTTATTAGATATGATGGACTATATAGCATTACTACTTATGGCTCATAAACTATTGAACGGTATATTATTAATACCTGACATCCTGGCTGAAATAGGATTTTATGTCCATGATAATTTCACCCGAGGCCGCCAACACAGGCTTCTGTTTCTTCCCAGATGCAGAACTAACTTACCAATGGTGCTGCCTCTGGGAAGACTTACTAGGTTAATTAACTGCCTCGCAGGAAATGTGGATTTTTTCACATGACCTACAATAATTTTAAGCACGAACTTATTATGTTATGTTCCTACTTATAATTCTTTGTAGCTATTTTTGTTTCACCTCTGTTATATAATTGTGCTAACTATATTTTTGTAATTTTTTTATCGCTTTTGCATTGTATTGGTCTTTATAACTGTTTTTGAAAAATAAATAAATAAATGATTAATGATAACTCTAATACTTAGACAAATGGCCCATCACTGAGCATAACCAACAAACTAAGGAAATTTATAATTTTTTGAATACTATTTAAAAATGCTTTCTAGAGAAATTTGACCTAATACCACAGAATTATGTAAGTGAGGTACCAAAATGAATAATTCCATGTTCGAAGGAAGAGTAACTCTTCAATCGATTAACGTTCAGGTTACGGTTTTCCATCTTCTTCATCTTCGTCAAAGTCAACCTCCCCTTCAGAACTGGCCTCCTGGTGTTGTTGGTATTCCGACATCAAATCATTCATATTACTCTCCGCCTCGGTGAACTCTATCTCGCTCATGCCTTCCCCGGTGTACCAGTGCAGAAAAGCCTTGCGTCGGAACATCGCCGTGAACTGCTCGGACAAGCGTTTAAACAACTCCTGGATGGAGGTAGAATTCCCGATGAACGTTGCCGACATCTTCAACCCTCTTGGCGGAATATCGCAGACCGCAGTCTTCACGTTGTTTGGAATCCATTCCACAAAGTAAGTAGAATTCTTGTTCTGGATATTGTGCATTTGTTCATCCACTTCTTTCATGGACATCCTGCCTCTGAAAATGGCCGCCACGGTGAGGTAGCGGCCATGACGAGGGTCGCAGGCCGCCATCATGTTCTTTGCATCAAACATCTGCTGAGTCAACTCTGGAACCGACAGCGCGCGGTATTGCTGACATCCTCGAGCGGTCAAGGGGACAAACCCTGGAATAAAGAAATGCAGACGTGGAAAAGGTACCATGTTCACAGACAGCTTTCTCAAATCCGCATTCAACTGTCCAGGGAAACGTAGGCAGGTAGTTACCCCCGACATGGTCACTGAAACCAGATGGTTTAAGTCCCCATATGTAGGAGTTCCTATTTTCAAACTTCTGAAGCAGATGTCATAGAGAGCTTCGTTATCGATGCAGAAGCATTCATCAGTATTTTCTACTAGCTGCTGAATGGAGAGCGTCGCATTGTACGGCTCTACTACTGTGTCAGAAACCTTAGGAGATGGCACTACACTGAAGGTTGTCACAATGCGATCGGGATATTCTTCTTTTATCTTGGAGATTAAGAGTGTGCCAAGTCCCGCTCCAGTTCCACCACCAAGAGAGTGGGTCATCTGGAATCCTTGCAGGCAATCGCACCCTTCTGATTCTTTGCGGACAACATCTAGAATTGAATCTACAAGTTCTGCGCCTTCGGTATAATGGCCCTTTGCCCAGTTGTTACCGGCTCCCGACTGGCCAAATATAAAGTTATCAGGGCGGAAGATCTTGCCGTAGGGTCCAGACCTCACCGAGTCCATGGTGCCGGGCTCCAGATCAACGAGAACTGCCCTGGCTACGTAACTACCGCATACGGCGTTATTAAAGTAGACGTTGATCCGCTCCAGCTGCAATTCCGAATCTCCACTGTACTTTCCATTAGGCTGAATGCCGTGCTCATCAGATATAACCTCCCAAAACTGTTGGCAAATAAATGCATTAAATTATTAAAAATGTTAAAACCAGACCAGCCACCTACAGCAATAGCATACAGGTGGGCACTTGCATGTTTCACCAATTACCTTAGAAATGGGACTGTCTACGTGTCTACCCAGCTTGTGTCTTGCTTGGCTGTGTGCTAAACAACAAGTAGGCAGTGAAACAGTTTCCGTGATCTGGGGATTTTGCAACAGCCCAATCTGACAGTTTGCTATTATAGTTACTGAAGGATACCCAACAAATTAAATTCAAGGATTTCCATATCGGCTAAGAGCGGAAACATAAATACTTTCGCACGAAAGTATTCGTATACTCGTACATGACGTTTGCATCTATTGTTTCTGTAAGCTCGAATGCGAATACAGAATAAGTAAAAATATATCGTATTGGATTGACCTTAGCTCCTATTTGGTTTCCACACTGTCCCGCCTGTATATGGACAATTTCACGCATTTTTTTAAATTAAAAAAATTGACAGAAAATTTAAAAATATTGAAATTTTACTATTGCATCACGGGACACAAAAATTTGAAATGAACCAAAAACAAACTGACATTGGTTCCGGAAAACAAAAAAATTCTTTGGCAATCAAAAATATTTTTAAATTATGGAATATCAATGTTTTAAGGAACTTTTCCAACGTTACTTACTCGTTGATGTTAATTTATTTTTATTAGCTGATGTGTACTCGGCCTTGCTCGGGATTATTTTTTTAAAAAATAAAGTTATGATGTTGTGAATTCTTGCGTGTCAGTAGGGTGCCATAGTTGATTTGAAAACTAAAGTAAGTATCTTCAAATAAAAAAACATTCATTTGAATATTTTATTTCATTCCAAACGTTTATTTTTTCAAAAAATATCTAAATCATAAAGTTCTTAAGTAGATACCTACTCGTGTTTTCCATTTTGAAAATATTCTACCCAAAAAAACCTTCTTCTTTTCAATATGCAATCTGTGGCTAATCAATCTAAAACATGGCAGTTCCAATGTTTTTCATACTAATTTTAAAAGGTTATAGCGACAGTTTTACACATTGGATTTCATTCAAACTACTTTCTAAACCTTCCCGGCACTAATAAGAACAAAATGTGCTATTTTCAGCGAAACCGGTCTAGTAATTTTCGAGAACATCGAGGACAAACAAACTTACAAACTTACATTGATTTTTTTATATATATATATAGATAAGAATATATTTTTATATGTGTACTGTCATGTTAATTACCCTTACTTACTGATAATATTATAGGACTTTTTACTTGTATTTTTAATGATTGCACTGACATTACATTATTTCAGTCCTAAAAGATTTCAACGGTATGCATTTATAAAATGCATACCGTTGTAATCTGTTAGGACGGGAATGATCAGTGTAATCCTTAAAAATACCAGTAAGAAGTTTTAATATTCTATTAGTACGTAAAGCGCAATCAACAAGACAGAACGCATAAAGTATTAGTACAAGAACCTAACAAAATATCAAACAACGTATTCAATTAGAACGAATCAATTCTCAGTATTTTACTTATGGAATATCAGGAAGACCTTAGATAGTATTCATACAAGAACGACTGAATGAATGGTAATTACTGATAAAATATCAGGAAATATTTATAGAGCATTCGTATAAGAGCGAATAAAAGGTTAGTATTTACTGTGGAATTATCAGGAAGACTGTCAAGATATTCGTAATTGTAATGCGAAAATATTAGGAAATCCTGTTAAATGTGCTGTGAATTTATCAGTAATGCGTTCTGATATTTATTAGGCCGCTGCATCCCATTAAATCATTCGTAAGGCATGCAGTCCCGTTTTTAACAGTAATTTCGGCTACATTGCTGAGAATTTCGAATAAATACGCAATACATTTCTCTCCGTAAAGCGACCGATTTGTTTCAAATTTGAACTAAAAAATTCTAACTTCGGACTCTATTTACTCTAAAACGAAAGCTCAACCAAAAAGTTAAAACTCAAAAACGATACCGAATGCGATGTGGACTCACGGGTTGTACCATGAGATACCGGATATCATGTACATCCCAAGGGATTGTCACTCCTCCGGATCCCTTCAGCAAACCCCACAAAGGGACATGCAAATATTTGCACGTAAGCGCTCATTAGATTTTACGCGGCCCTGATCTAATGACCGGTTGACACACCTTCTACAACTAGAAATACTTCTACAGGGAAGTAGATAGTAACATAATAACATAATAGTACTGATTAAACTATTCATTTATCCATGTTATCCAAGCTTTGCATTTAACATTCAAGACTTGCTTCGTTACGTAAATCTGGCCTGCGTAACACGGGACCACAGGGGGCGCTCAGTGTTTTTGTTATTGTCTCGTTAGAATGTTCCAAAACTGTTGCTAACTTCAGTTGTAAATCAGAAAAGAAAACAACAATTATCTTTCTAAGTTCAGCGTTGGCTTTGAGGCAAAATGTGTCACGAAACAAACTAAATTTTTATGATAATCATACATCATTATGGTACTACATCTCATTGCGGGATTTTGCCACCTTTAAAAAATAATGATCTCCAATGGGTTCTGTTCCTCGCCATTTGCCTCCACTCTTTAGGCTTTCTCGTTCTGCTCCAATCCTCCCCCACGCAGTCAGTTCACATCTTCCTCGATCTGCCTTTGTGTCGCTTTCACTGGGCATCCATTTCGTCATGATTTTTGGCATGCTGTCATCTGACATTCTTTCTACATGTCTAGTTCACCGCAGTATTAAGGAACTGTAGATTCTTTCCACGCTTTCAATGTTAAATTAGGTATTTGATTTAATTGTTCATTTTAACGAGTGATCAATTTTCTGGAGTAGCGTAAGTACAAAATTTTTGCTTTCAAATATTGCTAGATTATTTAGTTATAGACAAGAGTTGTTATCCCACAGGTCGTCTCGAGTTGATCACCATATATTTAAAATTTGTTCACTTTTTTAGGTTTAAACATTCTCATGGAAGGAAAATATTAACCGAGTATAATTTGCTGTATAGAGAAGGAAACAGTTGCACAACCGTTGCATTGCGTTGTATGAAATGAATTGAACGTCGGACAATATCACGTAGAGAAGAAGTTGACCATTCTTGACCTGGTTACGTGACGTGTACCTCGCATTATTTTGATTGGCCATTGACTCAAAATGTATTAGTTTTAGGCAATCATTCCGCTAATCTGGATACAAGACCTTGTATTCTGACGTGATAACTGTTGACTGATGATGGTGACCCATATAGTTCATACACGATGGGAAGATATCAAGATTAAAAAAATAAAAATAAATTTAAAAGTTTTCCTTTATGTCTGCGTCAAGTTTCTGCTTTATAGATAAGATATGATTCTACAAAAACGAAATGATGTGTTTTAAATGAACTCTCACTTAATTGACACCTCGGATTTCTCTGAATATACATTTTTTTGCTGTTTAGTTAAGACATAATATTCAGATATTTAATTTCAATAAATATATGAGAGTCATGCCAGTAAAAGGGCTAAACGATTTTATCGGAAAAACTGAATGGATACGAACGACAGTGCTGGGAGTCATCGATAATTCACCCAAACGTGACTCAACGAATTATTGATTCTTAATTTAATGTAGGCGGATGTTTGCACTAACCGGATATCCCTTTTCGATGTCGGGTAAAACAGGATATTCATTCGACCATACATTATTTTACTTGGTTGTCATGTTCAATTACAGACATCATTAGGTACCCCTCAGAAAGCTTCAGTCTTTGGAAAGAAGTCGCCATTCTTCATAGGAGTGAAGAGAGAGTTTTCATTGTACCTGTGAAAATAACTTAGTCAGCTTTAAGGAGAAAGGTAGATATAATGCCGACGAGAAAAAATGCAGAGAAAATAGAGAAGGCGTGGAACAAGTCCAGGAATCGGGAAAAGGATAAAATCTTTCCAACAGCAAAGGAAGTCTCCCACCGCTGGATGATCATAAGAGAGGCAATAAATAGAAAGAGTAAAGCCAGGACGCGCAGCTACCTGCAGAACTCATCCATCAACTGTTACGGATACCTTGCAGATGGTACACTGCAATGGGAAGAGAAGTAAGTCTTGCATTTTAGCCTTTTATTTCAGTATTCATGCAGCAGAAATACTGATGGCGTGGGGTCGAATCCATGTTAATTCGCTGTTTAAAGTAATTAGTCAATGTTTGCTTCGCATCGTTTTGATTTTGTTTTTCAAATGCACATTCAGAAATATTTTCTCATTGAATACACACGAGTGATTATATCACAATTATTATGGAAGCAAAAGTCACGTCAATGGGAAAAGAGATTTTTATTTGAATCTCTTCTCAGTGACCCAAAGTACATATTATATCGATGCTAGAAACGTGTCAACACATTAATAATGTATGCGTCTCTACCGGAAGAACCATTGGCTGGTTGATCTTACAGACAGTAAGAAAAAATAGTCTATTCCGTCTTTAATAATTAGAAATAAAGGAGATAGAGACTTTATATAATGCTTTCCAAAAGTCCAAAATGGCACTGTCGAATTCGAAACAACCCCACATCAGTATGAAAAAGTAGGTACCGGCATATTCCTCCTTTCTGAGCTGCAGAGAGTGAAATCCAAGTATGCCGAGAACTGAGCAGTAAGTTAAACAAAATAATGGAAGACAAAAAATTATGCCATTCTGGTGGTCTGCTAGCCATTACTGAATTAAACCCATGAATATTTGATTTCCCTTTACCTAATTAATTTGTTTTCAGGTTGGTGTGGTGGTGCGTCCACATCTGCGCCATGGTGGCCACTGGCTACGTGGTCTGGGTGACTGCCACCAAGGCCAGCCTCACTGTGACGTCTCGCAACCCCGATGGGATCTCAGTCAGCAACGTGCCCTACCCAGGTTTGGCACTCTGCTCCGTGAACAAACTGAGCAAGAGGAAAGTTGGTAATCTGGCCAAGGAAATGTAAGTAGAAAGTAAATTATTTAAATATATATAATGATCAAGATCCGATAGACTTGATCAAATTAGTGTGAGTCCTGAAAAAATTATACTTTTCATGTTCGTTTAGGTTAGGCAAAATATATTAGCATACTCTCCTTATATTATTCAATCTATATTTGATTTTCTCCACTTACTTCGCGAACGACAATTCATAGATCTGCAATACGTTTGCCGATTCTGGTTTAAACTGTTCTTTATTTTTATTTGTGACTTTCCTTATTTGTACAGGGGTTCTTTTACTGACTGTTGATTGAGGATATTTTTTGTAGCATTGCCAACGGCCATTCTGAGTACAATGAGACAGAGCTTGTATTTCTTCTCGGATATTTGGGACTCACATTTGATTTTGGAGATCCCCCCAATGATGAATTGGAAGTCATTCACAATTTAATATTTCCCTACAGCTTGGAAACTCTCATGCGAAGCGTAAGTAAAAAATTAATACGTGTGCGATTTAATTCACGCAGGTAATTGTGATGATCAATGGATGATGAAAATCTTCCAGTAGTTTAATTAATTATCAAGAAGATGAACATATCGATGTTCTTGAACACAAATAGATTGGTGTAATATGACATACAAATATAAATATGAGAATTAAAAGTGGAGAATTTGATCGCGTGTCTAAAGTGACAATCGTGTGGCGGAAGAAATTCTTATTAATATTTATTTTTTAGGCGCCCATTGGGCATTCATATACATATTATAAAAAAACATAAACACAAAACAAGTTTGTTATTATGCAACAATCCTTAACTGATCATTTAAGGTTTATCGAATATCAAGTAGTTGTACATTTGCTTTTTAAAGGAAGCAACGTTACCGAAATTAAATACATCAATAGAGGAAGTTTCATTCCTCACGCGATGCTCTGTGGACAAACTCAAATTTGGCAATTATTTGTGAATTGTACGAGATTTATTATGAGGTTAGATTGGCTATTATTTTATTTTCTTTTAGTCTTAATTGGGGGGTTTGATAATAGTAAATTTATTATTTATCAAAAGTATATTTGATTTTTTTTTATATTTCCCTTGGGGTTGGTATTATTTGCTTCCATATTAGTTGTTTTCATGGTAATTATTAAAAAAAAAATCTTGCCCCACCTATGTGAATACGATAAAATACAAAATAAATTTAAATAATTAATAAGTATGAAAAAATTGTTATGTGAAAAATATTTTTTCTAATAATCTTTTTTTTCCTCTGATTTACTCTGTATTTTTTGCACATTTAAAAATATTGTTTGTTACTTAGAACCCGTTGAAAAACTGATCTATCAGTTTAGCGGGACTTTATTGTAATATGTAACATTTGAAAAATAAATTGTATATTTATAAAAAAAATATATGTTACACCGAGTCTATAATCGAACCAAATTATTTTGTAAAATAAGACAGTCCGTTAAAATTGTTGTTGTGGTATATATTTTCAAGTCATAGGCGAACAATAGCAATCGGAAACTCATTCAAATATAGAAACTATGTCATTGATAAATAGACTCGGACCTAAGTGGGAGCCTTGAGGCACCCTACTTGAAACCTCGAAGTTTCTTGATCTAAAGTAAGTCTCTAGCCATATAAGTAGATTTCCATTGATTGTACTTTTAGTTTGAAAAAAAAAACAATTACAACATTTATAAGAAACTTTGCCGAATGATTTGCTGAAGTCTATAATGTATAAAGTGCACCCGTTTGCAATCGCGAATTAAGATTATACCTATAATATTTTATATTATTCGATTTGTTACAGTAGATCTACCGGGTACGAATTCATGTTAGTGCGGCGTAATGATTTTGCGCGTTTGTAACATAAATTTAGATAAAAACAATTTAGGTATTGATGATTGTATACAATATCTAGAAGTTAGAAGCATCCGTTTTTTCGACTTTTTGAAATTTGGAAACTGACCTTCCATTTTAGTGGGAAAATGCCCGATGATAATGATATATGTATTAAATATATTGGTCAAGTGACATTCATTTTAAATTGGATATACAGTTTTTTGTATTCTCTATTCTATGATTTAAAAAAAAAGAAAATTGTAAGCAACATCAATTTCATCAATAATAAAGTCTTCAAAATTAATAGAAATATTAGAATTGAATTCCGGTATTAGTTAAGATCATGTACTTCGCCAAAGCATTCCGCAGGTAAGTCGGTAATTTCTTGAGATGTATCTGCAATTTTACCACTGTAATAAAATATAGACGGAATTCTAGATTCATTCCTTATTTGCAAATTTGAACAGATTTTGGGTTTTTTTTAATGATTACTCAATATTTTCCATATTATATATTACATAATATATAGGTTAGGTTTTTATTTATTTATTTGTAAGAAACGAAAAGCTTTTATAACAGATTTATATAAAAGGAAGTTTTACAAAAGGTAAGCCAACAAAGTTTCTTATGCTAAAAGTGGTTAAGTAAATATGTTTTATTTTCACCCATTAGGTGAATGTTGCCTCAAAATGTTGTCAATTTCTTTTTTTTTACACATTCAGACGAAAATATATTTTAGTAGTTTAATTATGATTTTTAA
This sequence comes from Halesus radiatus, assembly GCA_022606495.2. Lineage (NCBI taxonomy): Eukaryota > Metazoa > Arthropoda > Insecta > Trichoptera > Limnephilidae > Halesus > Halesus radiatus. Next base: position 65,998 of record JAHDVE020006187.1, read on the forward strand.
ATTGACTTTTTCATTTGTCAACAGAAGTCATGCATATTTATTATGAATTTATTGGCCACGTATCCGTAACTCCAGAACTTGACACTGCCGCGATGACTGAAATCACATCAGGAGTGCCTATGATTTTTACCCGGACGCCAAGACACTGGCATATGCCTAGTCTGGTGGTCGAAACATTTTTTTTTTTTTTACAATTTTTTTTAAGAAATATTAAATTTAAAAAAAGAATAATAATATTTCCATTTTTTGTAGTTAGCTCCAGATTGCGGAGAGTTGTTGGTGCGGTGTATTTGGAGGAATGAAGTAACAAATTGCTCCAAACTGTTCACGTTGCAAAAAACATCCGAGGGATATTGTTGTACGTTCAACTACATTCGAGATAGCTACAATTACTTCAAGTATAAATCCAGATATATTATACTATGCACATAAATATTGGTTAACGACACAATATTCAAATAAAATTAGCTAAGATAGAACTGTAAGATTAAATGTCTTAATAAACAAATTTTCTGGCTTGCTCATGCAATCCAAACATTCCGTTTAAACGTATTTTGACCTATAGCAATCTAATGGCAGAAATTCTTGAAAACGTTTCCATTATCAGGGTTAATAGAAATCTATTTCTAGGAGCAACACTTCGAATAATGGGCGGATTATGGGGGCAACTGGACAGGACAGAGGACTGTCTGTTCTGATGAATCCACAACTGGAAGATTATTTGTATACCAGAATGCCCAATTTAGGAATCAAGGTGATAAAATTCACTACTTTTAGATTTGGATTTTAAAGCGGTGTTCCAGTGTTGTTGTGATATGCGGTCATAAGCATCATTGTAAAACAATCGGCATGCCTCTAAAACAATCAACGAATTATTACCTCAACGTCCACATAGCTGAAATTTGAGGGTGTCAAGCAAATCGGAAGGCATTTTCTGTTCGGAATGGTAATGCTGAAATCTTTTTGTATTAAATAACAAAACTACCGAACGGTTAGCTTTGTGCATATAAAATCTGTACAGTTTTTCAGTCTGGATTTCTAGACTAATTTGCTTTAAAGTGATTTCCATCAAGATCATCTATGGTGCTTTGAAATATCCGTTTAAGTGTCAAAAAATAAGACGCCAGTAACTTCAGCGGTACTTACGTACTCTATGGAATTATTTAAAAAAGTTTAGGTTGGGTTAGGAGAAGTTAGGTTTCCAATATGATTTCGGAAAATACAGATTTCTGAATGTAGGTACCACTTAACCTAACCTTACCTAAGCTTTATTATCGACGAAGCTGGTTAGAAAGTACTAGTAATTTACAAGTTTGCTGCCAAAGGGAAATGATTGAAATTGTTTTTAATCACAATTCCATCTCCAGGTGATGATCTTCAACCCGCCAGACTTCCCCGACGTCCCCAGCGGTGGTTGTCTCGAGCAGATCGTCTCACCGAAGACAGAACAGTACATCACCATGGACGCCACCGTGGTCTCATCCAGCGCAGCCATCGACGACCTTCCATTCTCGGCTCGGGGGTGCCTGGTAGAGACGGACCTGAGCACCATCTACGACTCCTACAGCGACTGCGTGGTCAGCTGCAGGGTCAAGAGCTCCAGGACTTCTTGCGGGTGTATACCATTCTTCTTGCCCTCTGCTTCCCTGGCTAGTTACTGCGATCTCACGGATAATGGCTGCTTGAGGAAATGGAAAAGTGAGATGAATTATTTCTTATGCACATTTTTTCGATCATGATTTGTGCCGTCCTTGAATAATTTATTTTGATTTGAAGGCTGGTTGGAGTGAGATAAAATCCGACGGGGCAATTGAGATAAATATTTCAAGCTACTAAGTTTTGTTGATTCTTAAGAATGCAATACCTCAATATCTGTTACAATTTACTTTTAGTAGTTTTTTCGAATGTCACATTGTAGAAATGACCCCATTTTAATGTTTATTAGTAACTTTAGTTAGATTTCGTAAATGCGATAAATTCCTTATAGTTGCACTAAAAGCACAACGTTTTAGATAGCTCTTGAGGAATACCATTAATGTATTTAAAAAACCCTTTTTTATTGATTTTATTATTAAATAGGTACTTACATATTTTTGGTTTAAGGCTAAACGAAACGTAATACGCACTCACAGTGTTTTTTTTTTCTAAAATAATTTAATCACGTTTCGTATAACCTTAAGGGAAAATATATCACTTTTATTTATAATCACTTCCTCGTACGATTGTTTTAGTACATTACACGATATTACACGAATATCCGCTTTTACTACTTCTGCGAGCATCTTTTCTCCCTTACCCGAATACGTTCTAATTTTGATAACGTGGTGTGCCGGCGCATGCGCAAATGGCATATGCAATAATATTTTGCTGTTAATCCAGAGTCGTGGGAGAACGCGTGGTCTGGGGAAGACCAGGCCCTGGAGAGCAGCGAGACGGCCGTGGTGGTGGAGAAGGGCCCGCCCTGCGCCTATTGCGTGCCGTCCTGCTCCGACACCAGCTACCGCGCGCAGAGGTACTCCGTCAGGCTGCAGCCGGACGCCGTCAACAGCGAGAATGACTCTGAGAAGGCACCGCTTAAGTTAGTACTTTTATAGAATTTTTTTACGATTTAATTTTTTTTTTTCCAACAGTATTTATCTCGGGAATGCTGGGTATCTACAGACTTAGTTCTATAGATAGGGATACCACGCTAATGGTTATGGCGAATAAATATCTGAACGGTTTCTTATCAATACCTGATATCCTGATTGAGATAGGTTGTCCCAAATTTCACGCGCGGCCGCCAACACAGGCTTCTAATTCTTCCAAGTTGCAGAACTAACTTAAGAATGTTGATGACCTTGGGAAACTTACTAGGTTAAATATGGATATTTTCGTTTTTTTTGTACAAATATCTATTAAGAATATATACAGGGTGTGTCAGCACGTACCCAACAGACTAACAAGCGATTCCTCAGCATATTTGGAATAAAAATGTAGATTACATTTTGGTCTCCGGTGACTTTTTTTCACCTAAAAAGAAGTTGGCATTGAACTGTTACGGTCGGGAGGATTGGGCGGTTACTCGGCGGTGTGATGACACGTTTTTTGCCGGGTACGTCCTGATGTCTCTATATACATATTTACACGGTGTCCGGAAACTAGTGGTACAAGCGAGAAACTAGTAATCATCACATGTAAAAACCAAAAAGGTTTATTTTTGTCGATTTGAGCCTTTAGGTTTGTTCCATTTTTTCGATAACTAAGGGGTTAAAAAATTATTTTAGTCGGGTCATTTTAAAAGACAATAAACAGCTGATAGTAACCGCGTAGCAACCGAATATTTTGAATTTGACCACAACAAATTGAACTCGAATTACTCGAAAGCGAAAACTCAAAATAAAAGTTATAGTTACCACAAAAGCGACTACAAGTGTGATTTACTAGTTTTCAGCCTGTACCGTGAGTTTCTGGACTCCGTGTATATTGTAAAGTTTAATTAGATGGCAAATAATCGTCGTAAGATTCGGTATGTTAAAAATCTTAATGACTTGCCATTGCACTCATCAGATTGTCGTCCTTGGTTGCGTTTTTTTTTGTCTTAGGTTTACTTGCAAATGCACCAAATTCAAAATTAAATATCTTTCTAACTGTAAAAGAAAAAGATACGTTGAGCTAATCAAGGTGTAACGACTGCTTTAAGTGCCCGTGACATTTTACTCTCTTTTAATGATCAATTATCGTGCAATCGATAAATTCACAGTAACTTTTGTGGTATTTTATTAGAAATTGTAGAAACAGTCGCCAGATACAACATTGATATGTAATCATTTTGTTCCAGGAAAGGGATAGTGTTCAAGGACCACAGCGCTTTACACGTCTTCTTCGATAAGGATACCTTCGTTCTTCTCAATCACGACATATTTTCTTCCTGGTACGACTGGATGAGTAAGTTATACTTTAAATGCTTCCAATCATTATCTGGAAATCAAACGGATACTATTTTGACAAGGATACTCCGTGTAACTAAATATAGAACCTATTTCTAAAGTCTTGTTCCTCCTCAGATATGAACAGTGTATTCGCATATGATTGAGATGTTATTTGCATTTGTCCATAAGTGATAAGTGATAAGTGATAAGTGTGATGCGTGGAAGTACCCAGTTTCAGACACAGACACCGACGAACTGAAGTGAACTGAAGATTATTGAAGCAGGATGGGGAGGATTGGAGACTATTGGCGAATGATTAAGGACCGGTATGAGTGAAGAATATTGCTTTTTGTACATTAACTCAACACTTCTGAGGAAAATAAATTCCCTCAGAGCCAATGTAGGCTTGAGGTTGCTCTGTTGCTGTGTGGCTGTTTTTTTTAAAAGGAAAGGAATGAGAGGAAGTTGTGGAAAGGAAAATGTATAAAGGGATGGTAGGAATCTAGGGTTCAGTGTGTCCAGGAGTGGCGGAAGTTTAAATCCATTCCTCTCACTGCAGTGCAGGGCGATTGGCCGAGAGTCAAAGATAAGTCAAAAGATCTCCCTCAACCTGCCTCTCCCGATTCGGCCCGCCACGCAGTTAATGGGTAGACGCATCCGCCGCCAAGACCTGGACAAACCTCACCACGTGAAACCGGGAACCCCTGCTAAGTCACCAAACGTAGCGAATTACTTAGGGTGACCTATGGTAGAGGTGTTGGTTATCCAATAAAAGGTTCCCAGGACGGTGGTACCCATACCCGTCACCCAAATTGTTTATGAATTGATGTCTTTCGATTTCAAGACATTATTAATGTCATTGGGCTCGACCACAAGTACGATGGACTAAGATGTAGCCAGTTATAAGGAGTTTTACTCATAACTAACTAATTATCACGTCGTTTCCCCGCACGGGTAGGCTGGGAGAAAAGGCCCGCCAAACAAGTTTGTCTCGGCACACACTCGTTGCTTCATTCACATCAATACATCGTCTAATACAGCCCTTGCCAACCCGCGGCCCGCGGGCCGAATGCGGCCCCCTGCGCCCATACGTGCGGCCCGCGGTCATGTATGAAGAAATATTTTTTTTTTAAGTATCGGGTACTTCAGAATATCTTTAAAATCAAAGAATAAAGTATACCATTTGTTGTGATAAAAAAAATGTCATTATTTTTGTATAATGTCTCTATGAGCGGCCCTGAAATTTTAGGTCGTCAATGTGGCCCGGGTTGCTTTTTGGGTTGGCCAGGGCTGGTCTAATACATACTCTTCTCTTATGCTGATTCTTGACATGACCCGACTCAAGTATTTGATTCACTCGATCGTGCCATGTCTTCTTCGCTTTTGCTTTTATACTATAGGTACTTAATTGATTAAATGCAACTATTTTCACTCCAAAGGTTCTCTCGGAGGACTGATCGGCCTCTTCCTGGGCTGCAGCGTGCTGAGTTTGGCAGAGATAGTGTACTTCATCCTCGGAGGACCAGCTAAAGGAACCAAAACTAAAATGGCTCCCCTGCGAGAGCTCTATTGGCAAGAACTACGAAGGCTCTGAAGTCTCAATATTCTGGAATCTGCAACTAAACATTTTTGCAATAATACTTTTTTGTTAGCACGCATTAAAAATGTTTATTCATGACCCTTTGAAAAAAAACGTGAAACACTCGTAGTTAAAACATTGTAGATTTTTTTTCATTTATGTATATTATTATTATTTTTATTTTTTATATGAATACCGCACAAGAGTCCCAAGTGCTCCCAACCGTCTGGAACCAGTGAGACTATTGCATTCCCAATTGGGGAATGTTGTGAGGCAGAAGGTATTGGGGAGGGGAAGGAGAAGAGGAAGAGGAAGGTAGGGAAATAAGGAATTACCTGGCTATTCAGATCTGGTCACCAAACACGGCTAAAAGCCATTTCAAGCAACGTTTCAATTCTGAATGGTGGTCTTTCACCAGGGCGATACTGAGAGTATCTTCCACTCTGGAACGTGCGCAAATACACTATTATTTTTAAATGAATTAATTGTGAAACAACACAAATTAATTAAATAAAATTTACTTTCGCACGCCGGGATTTGAACCCGCGACCTTCGGATTCGCAGTCGAGAGCCTTGCCCCTCGACCATGGAGGCCGTCATTATTATTTGTTTTACAAAAAATAATATCATTTTATTTAGAGGACTCTGGGAAATATAATATTTGAGTTTTCACTTTTACGAAAAGATACCAGTTTTGGACATCAAACACATCGCCACAATCAAATACATAATTTTTTTTTATATAATACGCCCAGCTTCTGAGATTATGGTACACTGGCGCCTCTAGCGGCCCGCGTTTTACGAATTGTTTTTTTAAATTTTTTTAAATTTTTTTAAATTTTTTTAAATTTTTTTATATATTTTAATATATTTTTCCGTGAAATATATTCTAAATCAATTATAGAAATTCAAAACTCATAAAATAAATATCTTTGGGAACCTACATATGGTATGACTTTACCGTTTTTTTTTGTTTGCCCATGAATCACTGGAGATGAATCATTGCTCAGGAGAGCAATTATATTAAAGTTTGATCAGCAGTACCGTGGTTTTATTTGATCATTGACGAATTGGTATAAAAATATGGATTTGTGACTATACTCGATTCAGCCTAAGAACAACCCGTGATGATTTGAAATTAGGTTCGTGCTGCGCATACCCCACCTTCCCGCCTTCGCTGCATCATCCCGCGCACGGCTCACGGCTACGCTCCGCCAATTAGTAACTTGTAGACTGTGTAGACGGAGAAAGTGGTGGGGACATGCGCGTACAGGTCGTTCTAACATTGGATCTAGAATAGTGTGCCTCAAAGAATGGAGGAAAGCATTGATTTCGATTTTGGTGGAGTTGTCAACTTTGTGCTCCAAAGGGTCGATATGTTCTAGTTTCGGCCGAAACCGAAACTTATTTAAATAAGTTTAAAAAACACCGTATTCCCCGAAATTGTGAGTTTTTATTGATAAACTTGTAAGCGTTAATTACAAAAATGTACAATGAAATTAAAAAATAATGATAATAATTCATGAGCATATTGATAGCAGCGATTTTTGGTTCATTGATATGTAACAGTACTTCAATGTACGCTATGGGTATTATAAAAATACAAAAGATCTTAGAAATTCTAAATATAGTAAACAAATTAGTCTAGTCTTTATGTTAGACGATGGCAATACAATAACTAATTATTATTCAAACGACACAATCGACAAACATAAATAATGTTGCAGTGAGTAATTTTAGGCCGAAACCGAAACCGAAACCGAAACTTGGGTCGGTCACTATCAATTTCACACAGAGAATAGTAAAATTAACCTATTTCCGCTGACAGAACGTATGTATCGTAGCGTACCTACTTATAGCATATAATCAGTATAATCAGAGATGATGTATTTATACCACTGTATTGTCCCATGACAGAGACGATCGTTAACTCGGCACTCTCCCTCCGTGTCAGGATGGCCGAGCGGTCTAAGGCGCCAGACTCAAGGTATACCTTACTCGCTCATAGCGAGTTCCGAGCTCTTCTGGTCCTCTCTGAGGGCGTGGGTTCGAATCCCACTTCTGACAATTCTTTTTTTTATTTATTTTTAATATTTTTTTCTCTTTATCACGCTTGCCGATTGTCAATTTTTGTCTATAGAAATATATATTTAACATACATACAATAAAATATGGTTCTGTTTGAATACTATATTTATAGTAGTCACTACTCGGTTTCGTCCAAGTTTTGAGATATTTTTAGGATTTATTTTTTGGAAGAATATTGCAATAAATAAAAAAAAACATTAAAAAAAATATACGTATGTACAGTTATAACGACTTCACGGTTATAACTAGCAATTACCCAATAATATTTTGGTTGAGGCTTATTTTCAAATAATTATTGAATGTTATAACAAGGACGCTAATATGCCGCACAAAACAAATGTCAACATATTTTCTAAGTGCATACATAGAACATACGGCGCCTTTGATATGAATTTTTGACAAAAATGGCGGTGTACAAATTATCCGATAATAATTATTATTATCGTTGGGTCTGAAAAAAAAAAACAATTCTCAAAGTAAATAATAACGGCGAAGGTGGCGGCTTAGCGGCGGGGCATTGTTGAGAATTTTGAATGAATACGCAATACATTTCTCTCGGTGCGGTATTAAAGATAATCTATAAAAATTAAACGTAGTTTGTCGGGTGGGGCCCTACCCTATTGTACGTTTGTCAGATGTGAAAATCTAGAATTTACCATTATCCTATTGTCCTGTGCTTTATATTGTCTTTTTTGTGTAGGTGAAACGAAAATTTCAAAAGAATACAACACACCCGAAATCATTGGAATTGGTGGTAGTTTTTAGAAATTGGATGAATAATTTAGTAAATAATGAAACCATTGTGAATGTTTGAGTATTGAATTATGTTCGCTTTGTGTGTTGATTTATAGACGCTTGACAGTCTGTTAAAATGGTTGTGCGGGAGTATATGGAAAATGCTTCCGTCCACGGATTGAAGTTTATCGCTGATAAAAATATACACTGGACAGGACGGTAAGAATGCTTCGTGTACCTAATTATTTTTTATAGATAAAAACAGAATCAGAGAAGATTGTCGGAAATATGAAATGGTCAAAATTCCATTTAAACCTTTTTTTTCCGCGTGATCTACCAAAACACATAGATTTAGTAGCAGTTTGAAGTTTGCTGCTTTAACTTTTTTATTTATTTATTTTTATTTTTTATTTCACACTAAACAATATTAAACAATAAAAACTAGAAAGCTTTGACTGCCGAACTGGGAACAAAAACCCGTTTTAGGGCAGTCAAATTGATAAGTTCAGCTCATGTTAAGTGCCATTATACAAAATAGAATTAAAGTATTAGTATTGCCACATTATGGCAATACGACACATTTAGATAAATGTGTAATTATCAAGCACAAAGCGATGTAAAGAATAGTATAGAAAAATATATTAAATATATTTCGTTCAGCAAGCACAAAAAGCAACTTCAGTAGACCGCTTAAAACCACACGCTTGTCCCATTTCCATTCCCTGGTTAGGGCCTTCAATCCAGCCAAGATACCCTCCTAAAGAGCACAAACAATGCAACACAAATTCAGTAAAGCAAATCGAACCATGAGATGGTAGTAGTAACATGGCCAAAGCGTCACTAATGTATAGGTTTGTAATTATAAAAATAAAAATAAAATTTATGAATTAACTGTCAGTCAGCAAATGTTCGCTTTTAACTCTCCCTAAACCAAGAAGCCAATCAATAATTTGCGAATAACAAATGATGTTGAACATTTTTGGACCTAAGTATGAAAATTGCCTTTCAGCAAGGGATGTCATGGTAGTAGGAGGAACTATTGGATTACTTCTAGAATGACGGGTGTCGTGATAGTGGTCTATGGATGGGTAGTGGTGACGTTGTTTTTGTGTGTGTAATATATTTTTTTCTCATGTATAATTGTCTTACATCGAGAACACGCATCTCTTTAAATAATACGTCACTGGGGTACCTAAAAGGTTTTTTTAAGAATGACTCTTAGTAGTGATTTCTGTGACTTCGCTAGTGGATCCAATATTGTTTTGACACATCCGCCCCATCCCAAAGATGCATATTCTAGTAAAGAATTGCACATGGCATAGTATACTAGTTTCAGATCTTTTACACGGAGAATATTTCTAATAGAGTAGAGTTGATTTGTTAAACTCAGTGGCTAGTTGCCCTGTTCTGGATAATTTCGATACTCAGGTCGCAGCAATCACTTTTTTTCAGGTATGATTGTGGTGATGAATACTTTTTTCAATACATGATATCGTTATAGTTTTTATGTGATATGTTATAAAATATTAAAGACATAATGTATCCAATTATTTTTGTTCCGAGATTAAAACAATTTTAGAAATTTACAACCACCGACTTCCTTCAATATCCTATTACGGCTCTCCGTACCAAGTTTTATATTGGCTTTGACTATGGATTTAAAAAAAATGTGTACGAAGAAAGAAAAATATTCCCTGGTTTAGAATAACCTGACAGTACCATATTTGAAAATCTCCTACCACCATTACAGTAAGCGGAAGATGTTGCTTGTCTTGTAATGGAGGAAGTTCTGGCTAAGTAGCCAGTCGAGGAATTGAACTTACCCAAGACCCAAACGCGATGCCAATTCAGCCACTGACCGGTCGAAATAAAATTAAATAATAAACTACGACTTAGAATAAGACATGAAGAGAGAATGATAATATTATGATGATCTACATGTGAACAATGTCTTACCATTCTGCTGATGATTTTGTGGGACGAGTCCACAAATATAAATTTTATATTTACTTCAAAGGGTATGTTACTTTGTTCCTCTGAAAAGTCGAAATCTCATCCATGTGGATAATTTTATTGCTCTTTCAGTCTTTTCTGGGTGATCTGCACCGTTGTGTCCTGGTACTGCTCCAGCCTGCTGATCATGGCGTCTTGGGAGTCCTTTTCCAACAACCCCATTTCCTTTGTCGTAGAGACAACCTACATGGATTGGAAGACCAACTTCCCGTCTATTGCCGTCTGTGAGACTGAGAATAGCGACAGGATCGAACAGGCTTCTGACAGGTTGATCAATCTATTTTTAAAAGGTATAAAAAAAAGCAAGCCCCCCACTCCAAATCGAAATTTGGAACAAATGGAAACAAGGACAAGAAGAACAATTATCAATCTTCTTTAGTCCTTGCCTCATTGCTGAGGATAGTAACCCCCATTCTAATTTCCCTGGTGAACAAGGCATCTCCACTACTTGCGGTCCCTTGCTGTATGGAGAGCTGCGGATAACGTCGTAACGTTTCAACTGCCTGTGATATTTGATCACTCCGATGGATGAGTGATCTTCCTCTACTTCTCCTGCCATTTACTTTGCCAGTGACCATGAGTTTCTCCAAGTTCGAGTTCTCAGTTTGGCGGGCAATGTGTCCATAGAATCTTAGGAATCGGTGTAGGCAGACAGCTGGTTGTCTATTGTGGATGCCTATCTCTTCACCACAATTCGAGCAATTATCCATCCATTGTTTATTGTATACTTTGACTATTTTCAGTACGGCTTTCAGTATGACAATGGAAATGTTTTACAATAATGTTTCGGATGAATTTGGGTTACATGTAAATGTTAATTAATTACTTCAGATTTGCGTGCTTATTGATTGTTAAAACGGGTTTTTATTTCTGTCGATCAAGTTTGTGGACAATGGAACACAACTTCAACCTGGAAGAAGTTCTGAAGGAAATCGCCTTCTACAAGGGAGTCAGCTACTATCTGATGCAGTTCTGCAATGTTCCTGACTCGGATCTAAACTGCCCAAAAAATAACTATACTTATTTTGCAGATGCAGTTAGTATAATGATCATTCTTACTATTTATACCTAGGTTGAAATAGTAAGAATTACTATTTATGCCTAGGTTGTTTATTTATGAATCCCAACTCTAATAAACAAATACTAACTAATTATTATGACTGTTTATCTCAAATTTAATAAATTTTCCAATATTTCATTTGCATTGGCAAAATGCCATTAAAATCTTTTGTCTTTTCAAGGTGCGAAGCAAGTGTGATGAAATGCTTAGCAACTGTACCTGGTTTGATAATATGTTTGACTGTTGCGAGTACTTTCTTCCCATTGACACGGAACTGGGTCTCTGTTACTCCATCAATTCTATCCAAGGAAGGTGATTATCATGTTATATACCTTTGTGTATCTATCTTGCAAATATTATTGTAATATGCCTTCTGTAAAGTTAAAGAGTGTGTCTTATTTTATTAATTTAATTTATAATTCCATGAAATTCTTTTTTAGAGATCCTAAAGGACAAAAATTGTCAATGATCAGTGACAGGACCACGGGACCGGGGAACATTGTACTCAACGTTCACGTTCCAGCCAATGTATGTCTTTCGGTACCATTATTTCTAAAATGATCTAATCTAACGGATAAATACATGAAATTGTGTGTGATCTCGTCTATGGTATATATCTCCAATTCGATTTACCGGTTTGCTGTCAATTGCAGATCTATGTGTTGGGAGAGGAGGAAGTTCCAACTCTGACCACTCTGACTTCCGACATGCTGCTTGTCAACGGGCAGATACACTACAGGTAATAATCACCACATAAATAGGTGATATTAATGTTACAGGTAGTGAGTAATCTTAGAGTAAGTACCTACATAATATTGCAAAGTTTTCCGGGTAATTGATATATTGACGTTTATTTTTCTTTTCATGTATTTTGTTCACTTTTTTATGTTAATATCCTAGTTTCCACTTACCATTGTTTTTGTTGTATTCATATTCATCGTAGGGTGGGATTTAACGTCCTTCAAAAATGTTCTCCAACGGCTATATTCTTCTCCAGTTCTCAAGCCTTCCCATCCTGCTCCAATTTTCTTCAGTTCACTTCCCTGGTCCGCCTCTGTATCGCCTTGGACTTGAGCATTTATACAATCATCACAAAATGCATTTTCAGTATCAACGGAGCTATCCGATTTATTTTAGGCGTCACATAGCAATAAAAAGCATTGGCAACGACCTACAAGCCAGGTACGTTTCCCCCGAGAAACGCCGCTGCAAATATCCCGACGAGTTTCCATCTTCAGTGTACCGCTTCCACTCGTACTCCGCTTGCACCGTCCAATGCAGGAAGGAGGCCCAACTGGCCACGTGTGGGTGCACCAGCTTTTTCATCCCCAACACGACAAGCGACATGCACTGCAACATAACTGGACTATCTTGCCTGCATGACAACTACGGGCAACTCAGTGTGTTGAGGGCAGACTGGAGTTCTAGGGTTGGACTGTACTGTGACTGTCAGCCCTCTTGCGAGGAGAGTGAGATCACCGTTGTGGCCGATGACAGGACCTCTACCGCCTACGCTCACTCTCTGGTGGAGATCTCGTTGGACCTTCTGCCAAGTGAAAAGTTTAGAAGGAATGTTGTTCGAGGGCCGTTGGACTTAGTTGGTAAGCTAATAAATATATTAATCCTCGAATCCTCTGCTAAAGTCAATTTAACATAGTTTTTTCAATTTGAAAATTTTGAACTGTCATACTGATTTGGTAGTTTGTTGATTCACGCATTTTTTTCATTTTTAAATGTAGTGTATGCGGACATTGGTAGATGACAATACAAGTTACTAATTAAAATTTGTATTTGTATTCAGTGTCCATTGGTGGAACAACTGGATTGTTTCTTGGAGCCAGTATGCTGAGTTTCGTGGAAGTCCTTTATTTCTTCGTGTTCCGGGGAGTGAAGACGCTTCTCACCAACGAGGAAGAAGTTGAAGAGAATCTCAAAAAAAGGAACTGGATGAACAAACTAATGAAAATATTCAGAAACTCTGCGTTCGTCAAACTATTCACGGGAAATAAAGACCTCGAAGAAAGGAAATACAAGATCCCCAAAAGTATGACTGGAGGATTAAAAGGAGTTAATAATATAGAACTTTTGATGACTAAGAGAATACTAGTGAAAGTTCCAAATCGCACACAATAGATTTTTTGTTCCATTTAACAACCACTGTTTTTTTTATTTGCGCGATAAGTACATCGATTTGAATCCAGGTCTTTCTCGTTATTATTTCTAGATATATTAATTATGTTTGATGTGACGTACGAAAATGCAGTTTAACTAAATTAGTTAATTAATTGATAAACTAAAGTTTTTTTAAGACAAGATTTTTGTGCATAGCGCGAAGGGTAACAATTATTTTTATAAACAATAATTATTAGCCTGAAACACTCATCCAAATTGAAAAAACCTTCCGAGAAAAGATAAATGTCGCCGACAGGACTTCTGATTGCTGGTCAGATGCTCTACCATTGAGCTACGTCGGCTTATCGCAAACTCGGAAAGGTTTTTTTCAATTTGGATCAGTGTTTCAGGCTAATAATTATTGTTTATAAAAATAAATAAGTTAATGTTAACTGTTCATAAAAAAATAGGATTTCAAATTGATCTATGGATTTGCTGTACTTCCCCTTCATAAGTATTCTGGCGTTCAGCTTTAAATTAAAATATTTCCAGTTTCGTCGATTCTTCGTGGCTCATTCTCCGCAGAAACCAGCAGTTCTCTTTAGGTCCTCTCATATGTGGGTGACCTTGGTATCTTTACCGTTGTTATGACCACATTGAACAATTTCAACGGTCTTCTGTGCAACGTGCAAACATTATCCCTATTGAGTGTTACCTAGTCAATTTAATTCCAAAATTATATTTAGCCTATTTGAGAAACCAACGAAAATAGTCTTCAGTTCGTTCATTGAAAATTGCAGATTTGCAGACCTTCCTTATGCATAAAACCCTGGTTTATAATACTGTAATATGTTGTTCTGTTATAGCTAACTACAATTTAGAACATAATGTGTGCCGGTTGGTAAAAATAAGTTTTGTTGTCAATTTGATCGGTGGTTTGCGTGAAAACGCGCAGTAAACATTGCAGGCGTATCAATAATAGATTGCCCCCTGTTAATGTGAACCCGAGTCATGCAATAATTTAACTCCATGATTTATACATTATGCAACTTTACTCGTTTATTGTTATGACCACATTTTATAGAAGAGTGAACCAAAATACCACCTAATGTTTTTTATTTTTTATGTATTGCACAATCCAAAATGCATTCCTTTTATTTATAAGAAGTTTGTACATATACCTATTAGATTAGAGCATACAATGATGTGATATTGTCAAGATTAGAGTATTATAGAGCTTTCTTTGGTTTCAATGCCAACAGTAACGATGCAACAATTAAAAATAAGAGCACGGTAATCGACAGTGAGGTGTATTTATGTTAGGGTAACGGTGCTGCATTTTTTATACAGACGTATCAGCACGTATCGGACCAGTGATTCCTGACCTTATTTGGAGTAAAAATGTTTTGACATTTTAGTCTTTTAGATTTTTTTTCGCTAAAAAATTAAAGAAACCAGTAGGTATTGGACAGTTAGGGTCGGGTTACTCGACTGAGTAACCAGTGACGACGGTTCCATGACAGTTGATCCCCCGACAGTTGACCCCCAGCCATTTGTCCCTCGGAGAGTTGATCCCTCCGGCAGTTGATCTCTTAGACAGTTGATCCCCTAAAGGATTATTTCTGCTGCCTTTGTAAAGTAAGTATGCAACGAGGATATGCGGCCATATTACAAAAGTCCAGATTCTTATATCTGCAGACCTCTTGAGTAGAAATCTGCTACACAAAGCATATTTAGACCTCGGAGAGGAATTATTTATTATTTCGAAATATTGATAGTATTATTATACAATACGATAAACATAATGTTTTTAAATAAAAAAAATATTTTATAAATTTACATAGGCTTAGCATTTATCGAAATCTAATCAGAAATATTAACTAACTTAATTAAAGTATAACTTTCTCGTTACGTTTTTGTAAATAAACTTAACCAAAAATTTGTATTTGTATTTGTATTTGCATTAAAAAAAAAATATACAAACATTAAGTTACTTAGTGTTTATGAAAAAAATAAGCTACACACTGTTCTTTTATTAATTTATCTTATCGGCATGTTAAAGAAAAACATTCACAGCATCTTTTAAGGGTATTCAACTTTTTAAATATTTTCGTAAAACATGCGTAGAACGGTCAGAAATGTGTAATATTTCTGATTTTATTTTGATAAATGCTAAGCCCATGCAACTTAAAAAAAACGTAATTATAATTTTTCTCTTTAAAAACACCATGTTTATCGTATGGAAAAATAATATTATCATTATTTTAAATTAATAAATAATAACTCTCAGACGTCCCTCTCCTAGTTAAATTAATAATAAAAATAATTTCTTTTTAAATTTTGTGTTTAATATTTTAATTTCTTTAAAATTGTTTATACTTTTTTTAAATTATTTACTTACCTACTTTTAATACTTTTTGTTAATTTTTGTTTGTTTGTAATTTGTTATATTTGCTTATTATTTATCTATACTTGTCATTATTTTTAGTATATTGTTTGTGACCCGATGGGGGGAGCTCTGCTTCTGAAACATGTGTTTATTTGTATATTAAAAACAGTGATTTGAATAAAGTAATTCTTATTAATCTATAAACAAAAAAGATTTAATAAAATAAATTAAAATGATCAATAGTCACCCCAGAGTCATAAAATTTACTGTACGCTACCAATAAAGTACAACACCGACAATATTAGAATCACGGTAGCAATTCTCAAGAATGCGGTTGGGTCCAAAGGCTGTGTTCAAAGACTACTTGCTCAACTCTTCGTTCCACGGGTTGAGGTTCATAGCTGATGATGAACGACACTGGACGGAGAGGTAAGGGAACTGTATACATAATACAACGAAATCCTCCTATCTTGCGAAAATATCTATCAATATAGACTTTAATATTACCTCTTCGGTGATGTACACGATACAAAAGTTATGAAACTGCCGGTAGAGAAAGGACGAAAGTGAACCGAATGGAATCTAAATAATATCTCCGGGGAATATGTGTTATAAAACAATTAATTACCCAATTACGAATGAAGCTATCTGAAATGATTGAAAGACCGGCGGGAGTGCAAATAACAAGAATACGGAAGGTTGGCTTAGATAGTTTCGACACGTCAAGTGGATAGAAAGAATCGGTGTCGTCTGAGGAAAAAATGGCATCAAATTTTGTAGTCGGGTCATGGCCAAAGTCGGAAAACATAACAGTAGACATGCGTGGAACTCGATACACTGAATTTCGATAACTACTGTGCCATATTGCACGGTTTTTAGAATGTTACTTTCAGCATTTTGGTAAAACCAGCATTGTAAGAAATCATCTATAGATTATAAATGATACACAAAACCGTAACTTTGTTTCCTCGTCCATGTACACCACAACACATATTGAGGTGATTTTTCACAAAAACGGGCTATAAAAATTATTAAGTGTTGGTGGCATGGGAAAGCAAATAAAGGTATAGTTTTGTGTGTAACTCGAAAACGCTGATTCGGAATTATCGTAATTACGCGCGATATTATAGGGTGAAATTTGAACAATACATCGTAATTTCATCGTCAAATTAATGACGATCGTATCAGTAAAATTATTAATTGCGTTTGTGTTTAATTCGTAG
Organism: Halesus radiatus; assembly: GCA_022606495.2. Lineage (NCBI taxonomy): Eukaryota > Metazoa > Arthropoda > Insecta > Trichoptera > Limnephilidae > Halesus > Halesus radiatus. The sequence continues at coordinate 83,108 of JAHDVE020006187.1, forward strand.
AACTCCAATTTTTTAAATTTAATGTAAATCAAATTAAATAATGTTATTATTAAGTTTTGCAAGTATTTTTAGTTTTTATTATTGTGACAGATGTTTCGACGTTCAAGGCCATTTTCAAACTGCCAGCTGCCAATTTTCAACTGGCAGTTTGAAAATGGCCGTGAACGCCGAAACAGCTCTCACAATAATAACAACTAAAAATACTTGCAGAACTTAATAACGTTATTAAATTTGATTTACATTAAATTAAAAAAAAAACATTATCAGTAGAAACTGGTTCTGAAGAAGTGTCTTGAATTTATTACATAGTCTGTAATTAAACAATAAAGCAATTCTTTGTACATGATTAGATTTTTTTAAAATTGTTTTGGTTTTCACAAGGATCAATTTTGAGTACACCTATAATATTAAAATTCTCCTCCAGGATTTTCTGGCTGGCATGTGTTCTGGCTTCCTGGTACGGATCCTTTATGCTGATTGCTGCCTCCATCGATGCCTTCCAAAACAGCGCCATCTCCTTCGTCATGGAGACCACATACAAGGATTGGGACACCAGCTTCCCAGCCATCGCAGTCTGCGAGAACGACAATCTGGATCGGGTCTACGATGCTTCAGATGCGTTAGACCCACTCTTCAATATAATTATTTGTTATTACGCATTCCAAAATACAAACAACAGAGAAAGGCGCGGAGTAAAGTGGATACATGGCCGTTGTTACAAAACATATTGGAATGATATTTCCGTTAATAAGACATGACAGATCTATTACAGACTGAAATTACCGAAATAACACTGTAAATGGAAAATCCTGGCACATATTCCAAAGAGCCCCAATTTCAATGACATGAGTATTTTTCTTTCATAATTTCTATAGATTTTTCCACTGGAACACAATTTTCCGCAGACTCTTATTTGTACACGCTTGCCGTTTATTTGTTACATGAGAACGGATCATTTTCACAACTCATTCTTGCGTTCAACAACTTACTGTAGAATGATTTTCTGGATTTTGTGTTACCTCCTTTTAGAAAACGGGTCTCTTCAAGGCTCAGGCTTAAAATTTCCTACCATTAGCCTTCCTAGATATCATGATATTGATATTGATATATAATCACAGGACGTCCTGTGAGGAGCATTATAAAAGTTGAATATAAATTTCACATCATTATAGATTTTCTGTTGTGAATGCATTCGTGAATATGCAGGAAGATATAGGTTAAATGTTTGGTCCAGTTTACTAAAATTAGGAATTATTTCAGTATTTGGACACCTGACCACGCTGTCGACCTTGAGGAAGTCCTGAGAGAGCTGGCCTACTTCAAGGGCCTTTCCTACTACACCCTGCAGTTTTGCAACAAGGACGATCCGGACCCCCTCTGCCCCATGCACAACTTCTCTTACTACTCTACGGCGGTCAGGAGTGACTGCCACCAGTCCATAATGAATTGCAAGTACAATGGAAGACCCTTCGACTGCTGCAAGCACTTCGAGTCCATCGAAACGGACATCGGAAGATGCTACATTATCAACTCCATACAGACACAGTAAGTTGAATATTACTTACAATCGACATAGTATCAATCTAAATACCACTAGATTTACTACTCTGCTCTACCCGAGATTAGGATTTAAAATAATAATTAAAAAACTAATTGCAATAATATGGTATGTACTGTAAATATCGTTGCGAGCTTAAACAGATTCGCCGGCTTATAGATTTTATCTGTGTAAGTTTCATGCCGCCAGTGTTGACTTTATAATAGACTAGTTGATGTGTAGAGATTTTTTTTTTGAATAAAGTTATGAAGTTGTGAATTCTTGCTTGTCATTAGGGTGCCATAATTGATTTCACAGCGAAAGTAACTATCTCCAAATAAAGAAACATTCATTTGAATATTTTATTTCATTCCAAACGTTTATTTTTTCAAAATATATCTAAATCATAAAGTTTTTAAGTAGGTACCTACTCGTCTTTTCCATTTTGAAAATATTCTACCCAAAAAAACCTTCTTCTCTTGAACATGCAATCTGTGGCTAACCAGAGTGTTATATCTATGGGCTAATCTAAATAAAACATGGCGGGTTCAATGTTTTTCATACTAATTTTAAAACGTTATAGCAACAATTTTACATATTGGATTTCATTCTAACTACTTTATAAACCTTCCCGGCACTAATAAGAACAAACTGTGCTATTTTCAGCGAAACCGGTAGAGTAATTTTCGAGAACATCGAGGACAAACAAACAAACTTACATTGAATTTTGTATATCATATATAGATATAGCTGCTTTAAACTTCCGATAGCATCTTATAACCATGATTTTATTATATCATTTTCAGAAAGAGGAAAGGAAAAAAGTCACTGCCCATGGTGATGAACAGAAGGAATGGACTTGGCACTATATCCATGAACGTTATTATTACTGCAACGGTAAACATTTTAATAATTATTACTCATTTATTGTAATAGTAGACACAATTATTTATATAACATTTATGTAAATCGAAGACAAAACATATGTTTTTTTATCAAACATTCAAAATAGATATTAGCTTTTCAAGTGTAAGAGTTACCTTGACGCTACGTCAATTAGTTTTAGCATGATTCTAGTTTAGTTAGCAGAGTGTTTCTGAGGTGTGTAGGTCGGTGGGAAGCGGGAAAGGCGGGCGTTGGCCAGGCAGGGCACTCACTCATCAAAATATTCTTATACACGCTGCACTCTCAAAATTGCCGTGACGGCTTTATGGGGAACTAGGTTGCAAAGGTTGGCAACGGCAAGCCGTTGCCGCAGGCAATGCAAAGTTTAATTAAAAGCGTTTTCATATAAACCCATACAATTTGCTTCCCTGTAAGTCCCAGTACCCACTACGATTAAAAGCGTTTTCATATAGACCCATACAATTTGCTTCCCTGTAAGTCCCAGTTCTCACTACGATTAAAAATTAGTGTCGCGCGCCTCTGTTAACGATCCTCGTCTATGAATACTTGTTACCCTTTATGTCTCTTTTTATATCTTATATAATTATGTAAACTATATATATATATATTTTTTTTTTTAATTCCTTTTGCGATGTATTGATGTATGTAACTGTTTTTGCAAAGTAAATAATGACTTGATGGGAAATGTAGATTCAATTTGAACATAAATTATTTAATCACACATTTTTCTTACAGATTTACGCTCTCGGCGAGGAAGAGGTTCCAACATTGACAACTCTCCAATCAGAATACTTTACAGTTGGCGAAGGAATTGGATATCGGTAAATTTTAGCAATTCTTTTCTTATTTGCATAGCTTTATTTGTGTTGATTATAATTTTAATGGAATGTACCAGGACTGTCCTAATACGATGTTTGATGTGGAGTGCAGGGGTTGGTTACTTATTAAAAAATAAAATAGCTACTTACCTTAAAGAGCATAAGAGCGTAAGAGTGGAACATACTCAGTATCGCCCTGGTGAAAAACCACCATTCAGAATTGAAACGTTGCTTGAAATGGCTTTTAACCGTGTTTGGTGACCAGACCCTTCTCCTCCCCCCCCCCCCACTACCATCAGCCTCACAACATTCCCCAATTGGGGATGCCATAGTCTCACTGGCTCCAGACGGTTGGGAGAGGTTGGGACTCTTGTGCGGTATTCATAAAAAAAAGATACATTTATGCTAAAAACTTTATAGGACAAAGAAAGACATTAATTAGTCCTATGCATTTACATACTATTATTTATATCAGTATCCAAACAAAAGAAGTAATTACTTAAACAATATTTAAAAAAAAAACGTACAATCGGCCGGAGTTTTGTTGCATCTCGCTGCTAATTAATTTATTTGTTTATTTTAATGTGTGCAATATAACTACACATATAAATCTAACACATTAGACAGATAAGAGTTGTGATAGGTAATTGCTTGATAGTGTAAAATTTAAATGACGTAATAAATTTCAGTCTCACTGTCAGGAAGTAGATAAAGCAGGTAGTAAATTATGTAAAACATGAAATTAAATGTAAATTTCATATTGTAAGAACATTATTTTGCACTAGTGGTTTTTTTTAAACTTGCGTTTGCGCAGTGATCTCCCATAAGAAATAAAAAAATAAAGCAATTCTGTCTCATAATTTTATCTCTCGTAAAATTAAAAACAGAATTCCATTCATATTCGATGCCAAAAAATCCATCCGTTCGTATAGGTCAGGGGTCGGCAACCTGCGGCTTGCGAGCCACATGCGGCTCTTTGGATGTGAAGCTACGGCTCTTTAGTTCCATACGCAATGCTATTTATTGTTGGCAAGAAAAAAATTGTGGCTAAGGAGCCAACTTTTAAATTTTGTAAATTGTAATTTTGGACACTTCCGACTCAAAAGGTTGCCGACCCCTGGTATAGGTAATACTAACCGAGAGCTAGTCCGAAATGAATTCCATATGTGCGTTATGAATTCAGCGTATATGGGGCTTTCTGTCTGAAGAAAGAGTTCATAAGTTGTCATAAAAAAACAGTAACTTTTTCTTACGTAAATTGTGATTTTCGGATTTAAAACTATTTTTTGTAACCTACGATATTATATTACTTATTCGTTAGCCACGGACGTTCCTTGTGTGCAGTGATATGATGAAATTCTTTTAGATCCAGGGAAAATATGTATAATACGGAAAAAGCAACATGGTATTTTTTTAACATAGAAGGAATTTTTTTCTCACATTTTTAATCTGAACCTAGGTCATGAACTGCCACTGTAAATTTGTAATGGTACATATCACAGGAAGTTTTTAGTATTTGGTAGGGAAAACAAGGATAGCATTCCCACCTAGCACCTGTGCTCGAAAGATTGCAATTCATTTGTTAAGATAGAAGAATCTATCAAACGGTCCGCTCGTTTCTGCACCAGAGTCAATGTTTTTTTCAGGTATTCTGGGGCTCCAGACCAGAGGTGGCTGCTAAATTCAACAGTGGGGCGCACTTGCGATTTGTGCAGGGTCAGCAGTTGTGTACTATTAAAGTGTCTGCAGCTCATGCACAGTATGTCCAGCTTCTGACAGGTTAACTTGACTCTGGCTTCGATGGAGCATGATTCGCATATGCAAAACTACCTGGCCAACTGAATTAGGATGTTTCTTTGTACAAATTGTATATTATGAGGTATTCAGGGGCTACGAATATAAGTTAAATATTAAAGCATGGAAATAGAAAACATATTTATGTCAGAGTTATTTCTTATCTTGGCGAAAGTCATGCCATATCTCCCTTTATTTCAATCATCTATATATTTTGTTGTAGCCGTCACATAGCCATCCGCAACATCGAAAACGACCCGTACGCGCGCGAGACCACCCCCCTGCAGAGGAACTGCCACTACGTGGATGAGAACTGGCTGGACGTGTACCCCTTCTACTCGCGTAGCGCGTGCACCGTGCAGTGCCGCAAAGACGCGCAGCGCTCACAGTGCAACTGCAGCGACCACCTGATGCCCAACACCAGTTAGTATACGACACATCGACACTATTTTCTTTGTCGACCCACTGACGTTAGAATAGATAGACTTGCCCTAAAGCAAAAAATTCGTGCCATTTCGACGGGTGACACAACCTATCTGGCACCACCGAGATTCACGCATTCTTTACGTCATCATTCGAATTTTCACTGTTGTTTAATGATCATCAGAAGATTTTACGGAATAACGCATTCCCATTCCTTAAACGGCGTAAAAACGGAAGTGGTAAAGTTAATAATCACATATATCGCATTACATTCCACAAGTAATCGTTATTTTACTTAATTTTAAGCTTATTCAATATAATATGAACAGTTCAGTGACACAATTCTTTCATATCGAAGTGTATGACAACGCGAAAACGTTAACGTTAACATTTCCTACGGTGAGTAAATAAAAATTAAAAAAAACAATCCTAAAAGGGTCCACAACTCCTAACTCCACACAGGAGATCCCGAGGGAAATAATTTCCTTCAAGGAATATGTCGTCTTTGGGGATGCTGTGTGGAGGGTCTTTTAGAGGATATGAAGAAGTGAACTTGAGTCTTGAAGATACCCATGTTGTAGGAGGGTCCCTGTTGTACACAAGAACGAGTCGTAGAGACGACCCGTTCTCATGTGACAAATGTTAACCGTGTGGAAATATTGGGCGCGCGTTTTTCGTGTTTCCCGACTATGCACTGGTGCCGAAGAGATCAATGACGCTAGTTCCTCAGAGCATCTTCCATTAAAATACCGGTAGAACAAGGACAGCATTCCTACCTGATGTCTGTGCTCCAAAGATTGCAATCCGTTTGTTAATTGGCGAATTTATCAACGGACCATCCGTTTCTGCAGAGAGTCAAGAGTTTTTTTTCATATATATTGGGGCTTCCGGCCGGAGGTGGTTGCCAAATTCTACAGTGGGGCGCACTTGCGATTTTTACAGGGTCAGCAGCTGTGTACTATTAAATTATCTGCGGGCTCTGAACAATACGCCCAGCTACTGAGAAGATAACTTTACCTTAGTTTCGATGGAGCACCCATACCTGAGCTGGTCACTTAAAGTTACACCAAACATATCAATGAAGGGATTGTTGGGAAGATTGATTCCATTGAACGACACTAGATTGTCATTTCGATCCCCTTTAGACGTAATCAGACATGATTGGGTCTTTGATACATTAAATTCGACGAGGTTATTCTTTCCCCAAGAGGAGACCCTCTCGAGGTAACAGTCCATTCTCTGCCTCAAAGCCCCCCGAGCCATTGGAGTTTGTGTGCCCTTTGGGGTCTTGTCAAACAAAAAGTTATTATGGACTGTACTGTCATCCGCGTAACAATAGATTGGTGCACATATCTAGAGGTCATTGTGCAACAAAAACAATGTCGGCGAGAGAACCGATCCCTGAAGGATGTCAGCATTTATTGAATGCGAGAAAGAGATGAAACCGTCAGCAACCGTCTGAATCGATCTCTCCCTCAAAAAATCGGCAATCCACGTACACAAGGATATGGGAAGTCCCTAAGAAGGCAGTTTATTGACGAGTCCTCGTTGCCAAACCTGGTCAAAGGCCTTAGAAATGTCCAGTGATACCGTTTGAATCTCACCGCCCCCAAGCATGCGTTACATATGCGAGAAGACCACCGCACTAGTGGTTCCACCGGAATATAAATACAAATATTAAATATTCAGGTTTTTGTAAACAAGTCGAACCTTTTTACTGTTTGCTGTTTTTCTTAAATTGGCGGTTTGGGTTAGTTTAGCATCTGTTAGCACAGCTGTGGATAAAAAGGAAATTTGCTCTAAAATCTGCTCATTTATAAAAAAGGACGAATTGCTCATTAGAAGATTTGCTTTTCGAAAAGTAAATACTAATACTTTGCAGTGCAATTCGAGCTGCCTGCCGTCTGCCGGGATTCATTTATTCTCAAATCACAGAAAAGGATCCGCCTAGTCTCACCCCTCTCCCCGCTAAATATAGTTTCTTTCCCTCACCCATTAGGGCACCTCTGCCTATTCTCTTCTTCGTGTTGTCGACCACGTACAACACACCTATGTACACAAACCTCAAGAACCTACAAAAACAACAGGAAATTCCCACACTCGAAGAATACTCCCACAAGTTGACAACGAGATTTTATAACACCTTAAATCCCGAAAATCCACTTGTAAAATAACTGGGCGCCTACAACTCACCTGACGATCTTCCGTTCGGCTACAAGCACAAAATGCCGAAACACATCATCCTGGAGCTCTATGAGGATACCGACTCCGGCAGCGACGCAGACTAGGACAGCGGAAAATCAGGACGAAAAAATGAAATAATGAGATAATGAAATATTGAAATATTTAACTTCACTAAAATTAAAAGTCAACAAGAGTAAATAGTTCAGAACTAAATGTTTGCTTCTCCTTTTTTTGTTCAGGGTTTTATATCCAGTTACGATCTTTTCCCTAAAAACTCATGAAATGTAATAATAATTATCTCAGTCAATTAAATAAGCCCATCAGATGGTAATAGTAATAAGGCCAAAGTGCCGCAGTACTAGTCAGCTAGAAAACATGAGGGGTATCTGCATAAGCCCCAGCTAGGTAGAGGATTACGAAAGAATCCATAAAATCAAAAAAAAAAGACCGATACAGCGACCACCACCCCAAGAATAAACTCCAGTGAAAAACATTATGGCTAAAAAAATTATATGTTCATACAGATCAGCAACCTTCAATTCAGAATGTCCAAGTTTTATTATTATGAAATTATATGTAGATCATCTCTCCAGAACACCCTGTTATGTTGTTATCTTTGCATTCGGAACGTCTAAGAAGCAATCATAGATTTGAGCTATAGATCACCATTAATCGAAAATGTAGCACCCAAACATAAGTACATTTTTGTAAAGATTTCCTCGTACGAATTTCTAATTGATATTCGCTCAATAACAATAATTATGATGACATTTTTTAAATTTTATTTATCTTATTCAGTCGGCTTTGTGTTTTCTTATAGGGGGGACGGTGAACAAAATAAGTTTGGGAAACACTGCCACAGATCTAATCTGCATAATGGCTCAATCTGCTTCTTGCTAATTCTTCTCTGATTGATATTCTACCTGTACGTCTTACCACGAGGATCCTCGTTTGAATCTCAGCAATTGTTAGGGTGATGATTCCTGCTCGTTTATCTGAATATAATATTATTCGCAGAAGAGGAAGACAGGTGCGAGATGGCGGGTCTGGTATGTCTGAACAAGTATTACAGCGACCTATCCGTGATGCGGCCAGCCTGGGCCAAGAGGAACGGTCTGGTCTGCGACTGTCCGCCGTCTTGCACGGAGGTCGAGATCAGGGTCATCAAGGACTATAAGACCACGTAAGTTGATTTTATAATTTCAAAACCGTTATTTGTGTAAGGAGGTTTAATACTCGGCCAACAGCCTGCGTCGGCAATATTCATTGCGCATTCTTATGATCGACAATGACCGTATTCTGAGGCGGTGGCAAAGGACCATATACTAGCGCATTAACGATTAATAAAGAAAAAAATTATCTTAAAATAATCGTAAACGCCTAATAATTTTTACGCGTTTACGTAAAGTTTTACAATTCAGACTCTTTTTCAGGTTAGTTTTTTTTTTTTTTAACCGACCTAGGAATCTATGAACCTATTTTATATGTAAATAATATATTGTATTATATATAAAATAGGTTATTAAGTTCTTAACCCTCTGAACCCTATAGGCCGGTAAACCGGCCTGATTTGGCGAGGCAAATACCCTGAAGGCATATTCTTTTTTTGCTACCGGAAGTCTGCAATTTTCTAATTGACAATTGATTATTGGTCGAAATTGCGTTTTTAGTCAAATATTATTTTTTTGGTCAAAAATTGCTCAGGAGCTCAGGGATATGGTGCTGATACAATGAACGCCTTAGGGTTCAAAGGGTTAAGTTGGGTAGAAAAAGAAGAGAAAAAGTAACCTAAAATCGAGTCTGAAATGTCGCATTGACTTCAGAATGCAAAGGTCACGTGACACCCATTTTGGCAACCACATTTATTTTGCGTGATTTTGACTGTGGTAAGCAAATTACAAAACATTTATACAAAGGGTCAAACTAAATACTCGGTTTTTGTAAATAAGCTGAATCTTTTTATATATTTGGTGTTTTACTTAAATTGACTAGCTCGCCCCTTGCCCCCCTTAATTGGCTTCCACGCGAGCGGGCGGCCCAACACTAAAAAAGCCATTGCTTCGATAGGTTCGACCTTCCGGTCATTCTTTCTTAGAGTTGGTAGGCTTGACTTCAGGAAAGGACGACCGGATGGTCGAACCTTTCGACGCTATGCCTTTTTTTAGTATTGGGCCGCCTGCTCATGTGGAAGACATATTATTTGGTTTATTTCCATTGCGTGGTAGGGTATCTCTATGTATTATCCTCTTCGGGCCAACGGTATCATATACCAGTAGTCGGTAAACTTTTTCGCCAAAGAGACAAATATGTACATTACGACGATTAAAAAAAATTTTGAGAGCCAAATCTGTTTATTAATTTAGTAAACCTTTATTATAATTTTAGACCTACGGGAACACTGAATAAAACTGGATTTAATGATTTTATTTATTGATAAAAAATAGTATGAAAGTAAGGTATCCATAAATTTAAATCGAAACAATCAAAGGCTGACAAACACTTAATGCGAACAATGTTCTTGCATCTCCTTGGAAAGTTTGAGTATGTCAGGTTTGTGTATTGTTGTTTTAATTTTAGGCACGATTCTGGGTTCTCATCAATGAGACGACTTCTCAATAAAATAAAAATCATTTTTGAAAAAGATTGTTCGCATGAATATGTAGAACCAAAAATGAAAAGAAGAGCGAACGAGAGTTTTTTCAGCTGATCATAAGAGCCATACTATTCCAAGGGTTGAACATGATCATGTCTTCCTTCTCCAGCTCTTTCAAAGCACACCACTTGTGATGTGAACTAAGTTCACATTTGTTCCCTCTCCAGTATTTACAAATCAACATAAAGACGTTCAAATTTAGAGCTCCATAATTCCTTGTTTTTTTTTTTAAATCCAGCAATTGTATTTCAAAGTTACCAATGTCAATGCCAAAAAGAAAAAATTTCAAATCTGTTATCGTAGCATTAAGAGGGTTTTTGACACATGCTAAGGTCGCTCTACTGTTTTAAAATTCCTGAAACCTGCTGAGAAATGCTTCCCTCATATTTAAAATGGTTGTTTTGAAATAGTGTTTGTCAATGGAGGAATTATTTTCTTGGCGATGCTTCAGCAGGCTCGGAAAGTGAAACAAATTGATGACAAAAATACCTATTGGATGTGGAGCTGAATGGAGAATAAGACAACTTTATTCTTCAGGGAGGTACCTTTGAAAGGCGCCCGCGATTTACAGACACGATAAGCTCCGACCACTGTAAACAAGACTGTTGCGCCTGCTCGTGGGTTATTGTGCCAGAGCCGCACTTAAGGGGCTAAAGAGCAGCATGCGGCTCGGGAGCCGCACTTTGCCGACCACTATCATAATCATATACGATACTCAAAATTAGTGATGGGCCGAGTACTCGTTTAATACTCGGTACTCGGCGTATTCGGCGTTTTTTTACTACTCGTACTCGGCCGAATAACTCTGTTTAAATGACGAGTATACTCGGTTTAACTAAAGTAATATAATATTTTGGGAAATGTAATGAAAACAGGAGGATTAAAAAGTAGCGCTTATTAAAATTAAATTGAATCAATTAATATTTAAAATTTAGCAAAGGCAAGTTGTGATGTAAGAATACAAGACTCTCCGCACGTTCTGGTAACAGCCTGTTCCTTTTTTCTTCATAGACGTTACCTGCTTCTGAAAATAAACGCTCGCTATACACAGTGCTTGCAGGTGCACATAAAAACACTCTTACTAAATGTGCTATCTCTGGATATCTTGTTTTATGTCTTGCCCATCACTCGAAAGGACTCTTATCTTTTGACAACAATCCTTCGTTTACATATCGATCCAATTCTAGAGCGATGGGGCTTTTAGGATCGTCGGGCTCCGGTGGATGGGTAGAAGCAAGTTCTTCGAAGCAATTCAAAAATGATGCATGAGCACCTTGTGACTGTCTTAATTGGTTAAGGTTAGAATTAAATTCGTTTTCTTCACTGCTGCTAGCTCTCTCTGTAACGTCGCTTCTTTCAATGGATTCTAAAAATAGGATTCTAAATATTCGCATTTCTCTGGATTAAAAAATCTCATACTGAATCTGGGGTCGAGTAAAGTAGCCAAACAGTAATATTTATCACCTTCTAAGCCTTGGAAGTGATCCTGAACTTCATCTTTAAGCTTTTGTTGCATATCCGCAATGTTTGGGCAGATGTCACCGACTTCAGGTTTTTTTATAAATATTTTAAAAGAGCATTGGTGTGGGGTATTACTTCTGAAATTGACGAGAATATTGAACTGGTAATTTTGGTGATTTCTTCGAACGATTTGAGTAACGTTACACACTCTCTTAAAATTTCACATTGACGTTCTGTCAACTGTTGAAGATTGGCTGTACTCGAATAGTCTGATATATAGAGTGAAATTGCCCTTTTTTGCTCTACCAATCGTTCAATCATATAATATGTGCTTTTCCATCTCGTGGTAACGTCCTGCATGAGTTTGTGTTCAGGCGGTTTAAGTTATTTTTGTATTATGTCCAGCTTTCCTTTCGCCAATGCAGAATCATTAAAGTGGCCTACAATTCCTCTTGCTAAGGCAATAACGTCTTTTACATTTTGAACTTTTAGAGAAGCTTTTATGGCCAATTGCAGTGTATGTACAAATGGACTATCATTAATAGCTTTGACTACATTGGGTCCATTGTCTCTCAAAATAACATGAATAACAGGATCAATTTCCCAACTCACAGATAAGTCTGACAGCACTGATCAAATATTGTCAGCTGTGTGGTGTCATCTAAAATTCTGCATTTGCAGCACTCTGTGCTGTAGGATAAACTCCTCGTTGAGCCAGTGAGCAGTGCAGCTCAGAAAACCAAGCAAGTTGTTCATGCGGGTCCAAATATCAGTGGTTATTGATACAGCTTTGACGTTTGCAATTTCCGCTCTAATTATGCTTTTCACTTTGTTGTAAACTTCTGGTATGCAACTTCGCTGATATAGTTTCTTCCGGGGATTTGATATTTCGGCTTTAAGACGTTCATTAATCTTCGAAACCCATTATCTTCCACTTTGGAAATCGGTTGGTTGTCAATAGCAATCATTTCGGCGACAGCTTTGTGGATTTCTTTAGCCCGCGAATCATTTATGTCCCACTTTGCCGCAAATGACTCCTGAAGGCTTTGTTGCACCTTTCGATTCCGACTGTGAAGTTGAAGCAGCCGCCTTGCGATTTTGGGATGTATCGTATTGAGGCTCATTTTGTAAATCTTTTGACTCTTCTTTGTGTTTAATTTTAATATGGTTTATCATCGCCGTCGTATAATCATTACGTTCAACACCACTTCGTGAAATCAAAGAATTGCACAAGGACCATTTCACTTTGTTTTTATCTTCTTCAATCTTGTCGTAAAATTACCAAATTTGCGTGAACTCATCTTTGATTGATTGAACCGAGTTATTCGGCCGAGTACTCGGTTTGGCAAACATCAAACCGAGTAAAACTCGTACTCGCTAACTCGGCAAAACTTGTACTCGGCGCATCTCTACTCAAGATATATTTCATAAATATTCTTTGCTGATAATGTTTATCAACCCAGACCCGAAGTATTACATAAAGTAGACATCTGTTTTACTGACATGCCTACTTTATCTAATACTTCGAGTCTATGTTGATAAACATTATCAGCAAAGAATATTTATGAAATATATCTTGAGTATCGTATATGATACCGTGGGCCCGAAGAGGTTATTTGCTCTGTGGTCTCCGCCGACGTAAACGGTTGTTGCTTATTGTAATTCTTTTTTAAATGATTTTTTTTTTATTTACATTTTACAAAAGAAAAAAAAATAAAATGCAAAAAACAACTTTTTGTGGGTTGTCTAACGGGAGATTGTTATTCAAGCTTAATTTACAGATAATGTTACAAAATATATATATGTTTACATAAAATTAAAACAAACATATGTAAAGAACTTAAAACATAAATATTTCTCCAAAAATATATTAAAAAAATAATAACACAAATGAATACAATAAAATAATATTTCCTTATTATCTAATACAAATAGCTTCTTTCAGCTAGCCAAGTTTTCAATATATTTATTAATGGTTTAGTTTTAATACAGTTTTTTGAGTTTTTTATTTCAGCGGGAAACATATTTATAATTTAATTTCCCCCTTTCCCACCTCTCCCCCTTCTCCTTCCCCTTCCCAATACCTTCAGCCTCACAACATTCCCCAATTGGGAATGCCATAGTCTCACTGGCTCCAGACGGTTGGGAGCAGTTTGGGACTCTTGTGCGGTATTCATATAAAAAAAAAAAAAATAAAGCTAGGAATCATGTGATCTAAAGTTCTTTGTCCATATTTGTTTGTATGCTTAGGAACCATAAATCCTTCATTTAAATTGAGACGAGTATTGTAATTGTGCTCTAGTCTATTTGTATTGTACGACTATATAGGGTTATTAATGTGCTGAAATATAATTTTTGTAATACAGAATCTCACACTCCTACAGTAGGAGATAGTTTTCAGAGAGCTTTGTAACCAGCATAAGATAATATCATAATATATATGTGGGGGGGGGGGGGGGTACGCTCGACATACAATTGTCACAGATATATGATAGTACCCGTGTGTGACGACTGTATGGTGAGCGATATCGAGAGGTATGCCACGCCCACATATTATATTAACTGTGTGCAACAGGCATTAGTTAATAGGGCGTGTAAGTGTTTTCAGATGGAAACAAACAAAAGGTATGTAGTTTTTTTAATCATCAGTGTGATGAGTTTTTCGTTATCGGATATGAAGGCAATATAACTATTACATTACATAATTCACAAAGAATCGAAATAGGTAATAATAATTACGTAGATGGGTAAAGTCGACGTCATTTCATAGAATATTATGAAACTCTTGTTACCCGTGTGTAAGCATGTGGGTATTTATAATAGGCTACCTGCATGACTTTTTTTTCGGTTCAAGCAAAAATTCTAAGAAATTCACACTGTCCGAATAATTTTAATTTTTTTAAACTTATTATCGAAGTATTGGCGATTTTTTGAAAATTTCAATCCACAAAATCGGACCATTTTTTATAAACCCGAAAGACCGGACATTATCTGTGGGTGCGAAAAAACTAATTAAATAGCCAAAATGCTCGGCTATGAATCCGGAGGTCGCGGGTTCAAATACCGGCGTGCGCAAGTAATTTTCATTTATTTAATTTGTGTTATCTCACAATTTAATTATTTAAAGTAATATATAGTATATTTGCGGCACGTTCCAGAGCGGTAGATACTTTCAGTATCGCTCTGGTGAAAGACCACCATTTAGAATCGAAGCGTTACTTGAAATGGCTTTAGCCGTATTTGGTGACCAGATCTGAATAGCCAGATACTTCCCAACCTTCCTCTTACCCATCTCCTTCCTCCCCCCCCCACAACCATCAGCTTCACAACCATAGTCTCACTGGCTCTAGACGGTTGGTAGCAGGTGGGACTCTTGTGCGGTACTAGCATAAAAAAATTTAAAAATGCAAAATCGGGTCGATTCACAAGATCCTCATTATCCTCATAGATTCCACCAACCTAAAAGTAGAACGACTTTTGGACAAAGAAATTAAAAATATTTCACATCCTCCCTCTATCAATAAAAACCATTAAAAAATTAACCGACTTCAAAAGCAGTATTAAAATATGGACTATAGACACGGGAAGAAAGAATATAGATACAATGTTGTTATTTAATAGATTTCTTCATTTATCGCTTTATAATTTTCTTCTCTTAATTTTTTTATTTTATATTGCTTACCTGTTAACTATGCTTATACGAGTACGTGTAATATTTACGTTCAAATTAACTTAAAATACTTACAACAAACAAAAAAACTTGACCTAATTTATAATTCCTACAAAAAACTATGTACGATGTGACTTTAGAACGGGGTACCCCAGTAAGGTCGCATTTTCTTAGAATTTTTATAAAAATTACCTTTGATGAAATAAATAATAATAAAGGGGTAAGCATTTGTAAAAACATAATGCTAATAATATTTTCATTATTTCGAATTAAAAATAATCCCTCACCTCCGTCCCTCTCCCCCTAAAGAAGGCAATGACATTACAATGTTTATGAAGGAATTTATTAATATTGGTATTAGTCAAAGAAATTACTCTTTCTTATGCTACTTTCGTCAACTGTGAACGGATTATGAATAATCTGGTTGGCACACCAGTTGTTGGTAGTGGTGAATTACTTGCTCCATTAAAATATATGCCATTATCAGCCTCGGCATCAAGTCAACAACGTAATATCTTCACTTAGCTCGCCAGCGAAATGGTATGGAAAATCAGTGGCTTCGGGTACGCAATCCTGGTATTTCTTTATCAATCAACACCAGATTTGTCATCAACACCGCCGCTTGCCAAACCGCATTTTTGAAGAGATATTTAAACGCCGCACCACGCCCCATTTACCAAGAACAGCAATTTTTTTTCGGGTCGTCTGCGTCATGTTTTTGATTTTCGTGTAATTGTTTTATTTTTATTTTTAGAAGTGGAACCCAAATTTCTCTGGCGGAGATACACGTCGAGTACTTACCCTCGGAGCGTTTCAAGAGAAATGTGGTGAGAAGTCGCATGGACCTGGTTGGTAAGTATTATTACTGTAATTATATAAAAGGATTTCTTGCATCAAAGTCCTTTTTGCGCTAGGATTGTAAATTTAAAAAAAATATATATATGAATACCTCAAGAGTCCCAACTGCTCCCAACCGTCTGGAGCCAGTGAGACTATGGCATTCCCAATTGGGGAATGTTGTGAGGCTGAAGGTATTGTGGAGGCGAAGGAGAAGGGGAAGAGGAAGGTGGAGAATACCTGGCTATTCAGATCTGGTCACCAAACACGGCTAAAAGCCATTTCAAGCAACATTTCAATTCTGAATGGTGGTCTTTCACCAGGGCGATACTGAGAGTATCTTCCACTCTGGAACGTGCGCAAATATACTATATATTATTTTTAAATGAATTAATTGTGAAAGAGCACAAATTAATTGAATAAAATTTACTTGCGCACGCCGGGATTTGAACCCGCGACCTTCGGATTCGTAGTCGAGAGCCTTACCCCTCGACCGTGGAGGCCGTCTAACTGTAAGTAACTGTAGTAACTGTAATTACCGCTAAAGCCTCTCGCTGACGTATAAAACCATGCAATATAAAATTTGCAAATGAGTAAATGGCATTTGAAGATTTCAATACACCTGTTGAGTTACGTGGATTTTCCGCTACGAAAATCTAGGTAAGGAAATCATATTGACATAAAACACCTGTCAACTGTGGGGGGATGGATCATCAGTGGAATCGAATCAGCGACAGAACCATGCAACCCGGATTGCATGGGTTTGTCACTGCAGCTTGATGAGACTACCAGAGGATGTTTGAGCGCGAGAATATACCTAAAAAACACGACAGAAAACAACTGCTTGTTTTTATTTTTTATTGACGGACCAATGTCCAATTACACAGAATGCATAACACGAAATGGGAGAAACAAAAGCTACATAAAAAAAGAAGAGCACATACATAATACATTAATGAAGCAATGACAAAAATAGGACAAAAATATACATTCGAGAGAACATTCAAGCCAAAGCCTGAACAAGGTTTTGGTAGATTCCATGATTTTAGACATTCTAAATGATAATATTGGAGTTAATTAGACTGGTACCAAAATTTTCAAGGCCCGGCTAACTTGAGTTAACAAGTATCGACATTCTGTACAGTGGAGAATGGTACCTACCCATAATTAAGTAGTGTTGATTGAGGAAAAGCAATTCATTGTTTTCAAGTCCTACGACAAAGAATGTTGAGCTGGATGAGTTGCAACAAAGAAGATGAGTCAATAACACAATTAATTATTTTGAAAATGCAAATTAGATCAAAGAGATCTTGGTGTACAAGAGTCGATAAGTGACCAACGTCGATATTTCGCTTTGGAAGCTCTCTCACACAATCAGTACATTATACTCGTACGTTGATAATACGTTTTTTTGTTTACTGCAAATTGAACAAATTAGTTATTAATATTTCAAAATGTAACAAATTGTCATTAACAATAATAAAATTTATTTTAATTACAATTTAAACGATACACATACCACTCAAGTAGAATCTATTCGAGACCTCGGGGTAATATTGGATAGGAAACTAAATTTTACAAACTAATGAGTTTGTCAATGAAGCCGATAAAATGCTGGGATTTATAATTCGTATTTTAAAACCTTTTCGCAACATAAAGACTCTATACTCCCTTTACACGGCGTATATTCGCCCTCACTTAGAATGTTGCACACCGATATGGACGCCTTTATACCAAGCCCAAAATTGAAAGAATCGAAAACATTCAACGTAAATTATTTAATCATATAAATTGTAAATTTAATTTACACTTTGCAAATAATATCGAATCCTTAAAATTCCATAACTTCATCACGCTTCAAACGCGACGCTTAATATTCGATCAAATCTTGTTGTTTAAAATTATGAATAATAAATAGCCTGGAATCGCCAGAGCTCATTAACTTATAAACATTCACATACCGCCAAGACCAACTCCACAAACCATTTTTTTCATTTGCCCGCATGCAGGACCTATCTTAGGGTAAATTCTCCAATTCTCCGTATAATGTGCAAAATAACGCACAATTTCACAATATCGACATTCTTCACAATACCCTTTCCAAATATCGAACCGAAGTAATACGTACGACCACAAATTGATGCACCAGTATAAAATGTATCGAGAGCATCTCCTGTCCCGATTCTATTTTCCCCTTCCTTCTTATTTTGTTTTTTTTTTTTAATCTTGTTAGCTTCATAAATAAAACATCTGTATTTAACCACTGTTAGCACAAGAAACTTTGTTGACTTATCTTTTGTTAAAGTTCGTTTGTATATATATGTATTAAAACCTGTTTGTTTCTTATTCAATAGATAGCGAGTTACCTTTAAAAAAATGACCTGCAGTCTTTGTATTGAACGTTTCTTCCCAAATATAGATGGCGGTTGGTCTTGTGTCGGCTTTAGGTACATGAGTTCATCACGGAGAGTGTGGAGACAGGGTAATGGTATTTTACGAAGATTAACAAACTAATTAACTAACCATCAAGCCGTTTCCCTGCAGGGGCAGGCAGATAGGATAAATCGCCACACAACTCTGACTCCGCACACACTCCTTGCTTCATTCACATACTCTTCAGTTACTCTGGCTCTTCACAACTGACCGACTTCTTCTACTATTCACTTCCGCGTCGTATATTCTTCTTACATTCTTACACTCCTTTCTTCGATAGTCACTACACAACCGACAATAATCCAAGCAACAACTGTGCGATACGACGCTGAAGATAGTAGCTCCCGAGGTCCTTCAAAAAATCTCACCCAGTCTCAACAAGAGATGCCTTTGTATTTTGTACACACGATATACCAAAAGCATTATTTCTCATAATAACTTCTCAGCGGAAGTTTCTAGATCACCTGGTTTCCTGATGACATGAGGGAATGTAGACCATGACATGTAGAATCTAGTCTCTTCGTGATCTGGGCATCATATTTACAGGCGTACCCCGGGTTACGACCTAATGCGTTCCATCAAAAAGTGGTCGTATCGTCAATCACCATTTTCCTACATATTGACATTCCCCTTTACAAAATTCGTACGTTGGTCTTAAATTGAATTTTAAGAAAATATATATGTACTCGTATACTCTCAATCAATAAAAAAAACATTAATAAGCTTGGATTTTATTTTCTTGCTGTTCCATCGATTCTGATGAGTTTGAAATTTTTATTCTATATTAATTACATACAATTATCTACAGTGAATACCATACTTTAATTTTTTAAACGTTTTTCACATCGTGGACTTTATCCATCCTCTACATTTTTTTCTATTTTAAGGGAATTTCTTCGTAAAATGTGAAAAGTCGAAGTAATAATAGCTCATTCTCAATTTTAATCAAAAACTAATAACCTCAATCCCGGTAAAAAAATCATATTATACCTACGATCGATTATAATAATATAGTAGAATAGATATTTTGTGAATTCTGTATCTACAATCCATCGAGTGGCGTGACGGGTCGTAGCGGTACGAATAGCCCGTCGGATCACGAACAAGGGGTGCAAACTCGGTACAGTTTAATGATGGTCGTATCTGCAAAATGTTTTATCGTGAGACGGTCGTAACCCGGGGTACACGTGCACTGGTAGTTATTGTTCGCATTCTTTGTCTGTCGAAGGAAAGCGTTTAAAATGTCTAAGAATACCGCAGAAAACAGCTGATAATGTTATTCGTTAATTTGCTGGGCGTCATCGCGCAGTTGACGTCAGACTATAGAAGACTGCGTAGATAATTTAAAAAAACCTTGAAAACAGTTCGCCATCGTAACTCAATTTTATACTTCAAACAGACCTTTTAACTCGTGATACAAAAATAATCTTCCTTCGTAGAATGGTTTGAGTGAAGAGGGAATCGTTTAATGGACGATAATATTCAGTTTGTTGAAACGGTCCGTTCTAGCAGCAAAGAAAATTAGTTAACTTCAAGGAACAGTTCTCATGTCAAAATTTTACAAGTGCAAAAATGCCATTTCGAAGAAGAAAATATTGAAATTTTAAAATCTTTGCAAATCGTAAAATAATCAGAGTTCAACTGGTTCGTTTGGTTTTGTGGACCATCTGTGCGAGTTTTACCAAGATACAGCTAGAGTTACATCAAACGAAAGAAGACATAAATTACATCATATGGATGTACCATTATTGCACTATCACAATTAAATAACCTTAGACCACATAACAGTAGTTGTATGGAATGTATCAATCAATATTGCTACGTTATTTGGACAACACTAATTATTGTCCATCGACACAAAATACAATAATGTTACCTATCACAGAAAATCTACACGACGTGCTTACCGAATCTGAAAACGATTGATCATACTGACATTCAAATGATTAAAATTATTAAATTAACGGTCGACACCCAAAAATACAGACTTTTGCAGGTTGCTAACTGCATAAATACTACGAATGATTTATCTGTAAATTCTATACTGGTAATTAGGAAAATGTATAAGGTTTCAAAAGGCAATAATCCTCAAACTGTAATATTTTAAATTCTATGTGAAACGTACTGGAATTTTATGTAAAACGTTCAAAATTGCTTTTACTGGTTTTCAAACTGCAGCTATTTTCAGACATTTTGGGATGTATTTCATAGAATTTAAAGATTACAGTTTAACGATTTTTGTCTTTTGAAACCTCACACATTTTCCTAACTACCAGTATAGTATTTGCAGATAAATCATTTGCGGTATTGCTAGAGTTAGCAACCTGCAAAGTGATGTTTAGGGCTATCTTTTAGTGACAAAATAAATAATTATTACTTGAATAATTAAACATGTTGATTATATGTATTGTGTTTGATTTATTTCAGTTTCTACCGGCGGAACGACTGGACTTTTTGTGGGAGCCAGCGTTCTCAGCTTTATCGAACTAATTTACTACCTGACAATAAGATATTATGGGACAGTTTACACAGAAAAACATACTACGGCAGACGCAACCAAAAGTGACGGAAAAGTTCTCTCAACAATTAAATATTTCTCTGAAAGTAATAGCAAAGTAGCCATTATTGATATAAAGAGAACAAGGAATGACTTTCATCAACAAAAATAAAATTAAAATCGTTTTATTAATTACGCAAAAACATAATTTAATATCACTTTTGCAGTTAGTTTCACTGTGTCCATAATTTTACAAAATGCACGTAAGTGTGTAAGCTATTCGTTCTTCAGGGCAGATATTAAAATATTTTAAACATATATTTGTACATACTTACGTAAATAAATTAATTTGGTGTATTACTGGTTACACTCCTTATATCTCAAGTCATTTATCATAAAGTGGAACGAATAAAAAATTTAAAGAGAAATTGTTTTTTTTTTTGGTTTTATTAAATGTACAAAACATAAAAAAGCACCAAATCACTTTGTTAATAATGCTCTATTTGATTTTTTTTTAAAACCGTCGAACTCAGTAATACCATTCAATAAGATATTACCGGAGGTACAGCCATGTCCAGAAGTTCTTCGATTAGGTCGGTCATCTGATTCCTGAAGAACGCGTCTTCCTTGAATGCTTGCTCTACAACTGAGACTCGGCTACCGACCGCCAGCTCCATGCATCTTTCAGGGTCACTCATGATTTCTGCCGCTAGATTAGCAGGAATCCATATAATTGTTCCAAACAAGCATGCTTCCACGACACCCAATTGTTTGTATTGGTTGCAGCCTTCTTCAAAATCCTCCAATGGAATAATATCCTCTGGATTTAAGCCGGCTTGCTTCAAAACACTGGAGAGTCTGTCGTAGTAAGAATTCAGCAAGGCAACCATGTGAGAGTCTCTTAATTTGCGTGGAGCTATTAGATGGAGACAGCACATCAGATCCAAAGCGCACGGAGCATACCTCGCCAATTGATAGTCGACGATAATGCAGTGATTGATCTTTCCGTGCTTGTCATAGTTAAACATGAAGTTGTTTGCCCACAGATCGCCATGTGAAAGGACGTTACACCATTTTGGCGAGGGACCAACATTGGAAATAGTATTCCTGACTAGTTTCGGAAGTAGCTCACTCTGTTTACCGCGCCCCATTTGTTTACATAGATGAACGATGCCGTCGGTCGTAGATTTAAGCCACTTATTTCTTGTGTGTCCTTCTTTCAGGATGTAACATGCTTCCTCGACAGCTTCCGGACACATGTCGTTTATGCTGCATTTTCCCGATGGATTGGCGTATTCAAATATAACAGAAGCCGCGTGGAAGTCAGCGAGGGTACTCATCACAGCCAAGCAATGTTCCAAGTCGAAGATTCCATTAATTTGATTTGCCAAGCAATAGTTCTTCTCGGTCAAGTTTTCTAAGAGCAGCATGTTCTCCTTGGCAATGTGGCACTTGGGAGCCCAGGGGTGTTGGAGGAATGCAGTGGTGTCCAGCAGTTTTGGTATCATGGTGTTGAAGAGCATAACCTCTTTCTTGAATACTCCAATATTTTCGACGTATTGGGCGTGAGAAGCGATGTGTGGAGTCGTTTTCAAAAATAACTTGATGGTTTTGAAATGCTGAGAATCGTTTTGATAATCTTCGCAGTAATTCAACGTAAAAAGGAAGTGGTTTCCTAGAAACCCAATAGGACTTTCTCCCAGAGGATTTATTGAATACGAAATCACCTTTGATTTATCGCTTGTCAGTTTTCTCAATAACGACGAAATTTCTTCATCAGATAGGAATGTTTTTTCCATTTTCAATTAGTATTTTCCTTGCCAATATTGAACGAATGCTTGTCTGAGAAGCCGAACTGAA
The DNA here is from genome assembly GCA_022606495.2 of Halesus radiatus. Taxonomy (NCBI): domain Eukaryota; kingdom Metazoa; phylum Arthropoda; class Insecta; order Trichoptera; family Limnephilidae; genus Halesus; species Halesus radiatus. Next base: position 106,181 of record JAHDVE020006187.1, read on the forward strand.
TTATGAAGAAGCGATACGGAAATACACTACTGTAATATGTAGGCCAAGTTGCTAACTGAAATATTTTTAACGAACTAGCAAACATATATGAAAGTATTTTTAGCGTATCACAGCGGTTAAATGGAGTGTCACCCTTATCTCCCGTTAAATATGGCAGACAAAGAACAGTACAAGAACCTTTTCACCCAGGAGATTATAGACGCACAAATATTTTTCTCCTAATACAAGCATACAAGGGGTCTGGTGACTGGTGCCTGGTGACATATCACCTCATGTAAACAAAGGTAATCTATGCTCTTAACCATTCAACAATATTTTCAATTTATTTTAATAATCAAATACCATAAATTAAAGAACATACGTAACATACACTTCCATGGTAATAGAATTGTTGCCATCTGGTCAGATTCCGTAAACTAGCACCTACATATAATATAAGTGTCTAGAGTATAAGTAACAATGAATATGAGGAATGTTTTAATTTTTCGACTCTGAATTTATTACTTAGAATGGTACTTACACTATGTTATTCCTGTATTTGTTCGATTTATTATCTATGAACCTACTGTGATGTGTTTTGCAGCTGTTTATTATAACTAACTGTATATGTAAAAGCCCATATAGGGCGTACTATCGCACCCACTACCAAGATACCAACTCAAAAAAGTGGTCTTTTTAATTAATTATGCATTTACCTCCAAAATCTATATTTAAAAAAAAACAATTATGACAACCCAAAATTCATTATTTTGAAATCTACAAGCACATAGGCACCTAGTTCATATACTATACGAGGGTTCATAAGGGATTATCATTTGAAATAAATATTATTCTTTATAATATGTAGATATTATTTAATTTGAAATATATCTTATTTACAATACGCATTTACTATGTACCTCTTTTTATCTTAAGTTAGTTATATATTTTTTTTGTTCTTTCATCATTCTAACATTGTATTATCTACACTGGATCTCATTTTTTCCTTTGCTACTTACAAATGTTCTTAAATTCTATATTTCTATCCCTTGTGGTTTTACGCTCAAAGGGATCTTTATTGCTTACACCTTTCACATTTCTCACATTACAGTTTATGTCCTATACTGTCTTTAAAATATACTATGTAAAAGCCGAAGGGTGTTAATGATTTAAATAAATAAGAAAACCATTTTTAAAATTATTTCTATTTTTGAAACTGTCAATTTATTCATGGTGGAACTACATATTAAAATGATTTTTTTTTATTAAAAAACCTTTGTAATTTTATTCCACTTATTTATTTTCGACCTGACCGGTTTCACCCTATCACAGGCATCGTCAGACTGGCACAATACATACTAAATCTATGGTATATATAACATCGATGTTGGGAGTTGAAAAAACTATCGAAGTAACAATTTTTTAAATAGGTAAGTAAGTAACTAACTAACCATCATTCCGTTTCCCCGCATGGGTAGGCAGAGAGGACGGACTGCCAAACAACTCGATCTTGGCATACACTTCTTGCTTTATTCACATTCATACATCGTCTCCTACATTCTATTCTATTTATCTACACAAAAAAAAGAAAAAAAAATGATATATCAGAGACATGGCAGAATTTTTCAATTCCACGAAAACCAGTCTAACTTTAAATCTAATTTTTTTGAGATGTTGTCTATCGTACAGGGGTGCGGTATAACCATCTGTGGTTATTGTTTGTACATTCACGATGACGTTGCTTTCCTATCATATATAAATAGTCGCATTATCGTCATAATATTTGTGTTTCGAAAGCGCTAAAAATATGAGTACGTCATCGCGGAATAATTTTTTTCACCGTTGAGATTTTCTTTGCTCTTCAGATTGAGATATTGATGTTATTTGGGGTATGTCGAATAACCGGCCTCTTCTTAGGGTTTTGATTTGTTCTGCGTCTTTAGGTAATTATTTACATTAGCGAATTATTTTGCCGGTGCTCCGATCTGAGTAGTATTTAGGCCCGGTATTTTAGTCGCTTTTTCAGTTCTATTAGAGATATTCACTTTTTTATTTTCTTAAAAAGATGCGTAATCACTTTGTGATGTCATATATAAAAAAAAATAATAAGAATAATTTTGTTTTAACCACTGATTTAATATATAAATATGAGCGTGTTTCAGAAGCAAAGCTCCCCTCATCAGGATAAACAATATACTTAAAATGATTACAAGTATAGACAAAATGCAAATAAAGATGTACGAGTAGATATTTAAATATTAAAAATAGTAGTAGTTTAAACAAAGTAATTCTTATTAATTTATTACAGATATTTACGTTCATCAAGTTAGAAACTATGTTAGAAATCTCGAGAATATAAGCCGAGTGGATATTGCTACTAAAAATTACGTAAATCGAGCTTAAAACAGCAACTCGGCCTTTGACCAGATCTAAATATCCAGGTATTTCCCCACCTTCCTCTACGCCTTCTCCTTCCCCTCCACAATACCTTCAGCCTCAACATTCCCCAATTGGGGATGCCATAGTCTCACGGGCTCCAGATGGTTGGGAGCAGTTGGGACTCTTAGAAATGTGCGGTATTCATAGAAAAAAAAACTGAAATACCGAACCTTGGTAGTACACCGCAGTCCCCCAGTATGGAGCATGGTTTAATATTGGTCGTTGTGTCTTTATTTAAACTAAAATATTTAGTGTTTTTTCTCGATTTTTTACAATTTATTGTCTGTCATGTGATGCACGAGTGATCATCTGATGAGGCACATGGAACAGATTAGTTATTCTGTTTGTGAGCCTGTCAAAAATGTAATTTTCCACGCTCTGAAAACTCCGTATTGATTCTCCGTGTATTATTTTACTAACTCTTGTATAAATAATAAACTGTCATGTAATATTAAATAGACTCTAGGCAAGTGGTCTAGATCAAACAGTGAGGATGTGCCTATCTTCAGTAATTTTATTTGTTCGTAAACAGTTAGACAACAGAATGAAATAAAATACAATGCAAAGGAGAGAACTCCACTGTGTCAGCCAGAACATCATTTGCCAAAGTTCACTGTGAGATAATTGTTGCAATCATGGCTTCGATGAATTTGGTCAGCGCGGACCTAATAGATTTGAATAGAGTAAATTCGGTGATGAGAAATGCTCTTCAAAGTTCCCGCTTTATTGTGAAGAAGTTTGGAGTGTATAAAGCCGGAGATGGACTGCTGGGATTCCTCGGGGATCACTACAAGGTGAAGGTGACCTACGTCCTCGAGGGCAGAGAGGCTGAGCTGCAGGTCTTCTTGAAAACATTGCCGAAACACAATGCCACGAGAGCGGGCTATAACACTGAATTCGGACTGTTCGACAGAGAAATCTTGGCTTATAATAAGATATTCAGTCAGTTTGAAGAAGTTATTGGTACGTGTTATGTTTTATTAATAAAAATTCACAACTTTGTTTAAACACGGAATAAGAAATCTTAGTATAAATCATTATGCCATGTTTGGTAAAACACAACGTATGTAAACAAGATAAAGTAACACCGTCACCTTAATAAGTAAAATTCGTAAGTGCATTTATTAGTTTTATTTTATTTATTCAATTTTACAAATTGAGATATGACCGTCGTATTTCAGTATTTTTATTTTTTTATATATATCACTACGAAAACCTCATATCAGAATAATAAATATAAGCTAACAGAAATTCGTGTCAATAGTACGGAAATGAAAAAAAAACATAAAAAAAGAAAATTAAATCAATTATTATAATTTCATAAAATTTTTATTAATACGAATTAATCACAAACAATAAAAAATTACAATAAAAAGTTACGTTAAATTATAAATTTAATTACATAGTAAATTAAAGGATTAGTAAATATCCAGTACGGGTGAGAACCATTTTATTTATTTTAGTTTTAAATTATGATTTTTTTTTCATAATTTTAGATGCAATTTAGAAAATTTTTTGCAAGTTTATCGTATTTTGAAAAAAAAATCATATTTGCTAAATAAATATGATCACGTAAATAAAAATATACGAAACAAAACTTAAAAAAAAAGGTTTTTTCCGGTCGATATTTTAAATTATGTACTGAAAATCTGTGTTCCAACGTAAATTGGACGTTTTTAATCCACCGTAATGCTTATTTTAATGTTTTTTTAATGCTTTTAAATTTTATACTTCATTATATTATCAAAGTGAACGGGGTAAAACTTTTTTTTAAATCACTGTTTCCGCCAAATAATTGTTAAAGAAGTCTCTAAAATCGCTAAAAATCAATTCATGTAATGGCCTATATTTCATAATGTAAATCAAAAATAAATAAATTACTTCTAATCCGTACTTGATATTTACTATACTCTTTGATGAAAAAAAGATCATTAGGTTTAGGTGAGTATTTTGGCCTCAAATCCAAAATTAAGTTTTGTATGAAACAGGCCGCGCAGCTGTTCCTCTTAAGTAGTTTATAAATGAAGCTGGCGATATCTTATTCAGGCATATATGCTGTTAAATACATACACTATAATATAGGTATATATAATGTTTATAATCACGGGGCCACGCACTTGTTTATGTGTATTTTAAAGTGTTTTCTGATATATTAGAAGGGAATATCTTAACAAAACGTATTGCAATCTTCAGAGACAGGTGTCAGGTGGGAATGCAGTTGTTCTTCTACCGAAGATTTCAATGGAAGATGCTCTCAGGTGCTTGCTTAATTGACCCCTTCGGTACCTCTCCATAGTTGGGTAACAAGCCAAACGCGCGCCCATCATTTGTACACGGTTAATATTTGTCACATGAAAATGGCTCGTTTTTACGAGTGCAATGATTTTGCATTTCTCTGCATTTCCTCCCTCCTACAACATAGGTCACGTCAAGACTCATGTTCACTCCCCCCTCTCCTCGAATATACCCTCCACACGGCATCCTCAAAGATGACATAGGTCTTGAGGGGAATTATTTTCCTCGGATCTTCTATGAGGAGTAAATATAAAAAAGGAAATTTTAAAAAGTGCCACTTGTCTATATAATTAGGGTGCGTTATCGTATTCGTTTATTTATGTATATATTAGTTTCAGAAGAAAAAATATTTTGTTCTATTAACCTTCTTACTATTTATTATATTTAATGTTATTTTTTCTTTCTTATGTTTAATATTTTTCTGGCACTGGCTTTGCACTAAATCTTGCATCTGTGCATCATGTTATTGGGATAAAATCCTTAATATTACAATAATTACTTCCATATCTTAGAAATGTCTACATATTTAGTTTTGAATGCCTATTAGCCTGTGGGACACGTTAATTTCATGGGACATTCTTTTTTTAGATGTTCAAATCCGAAAATTCGAAATCAGGATTATCTGAATTGCAGTCTCTAGAGCGGAGATGGGGAACCTTTCTGCCGCCAAGGGCCATTTTAACAATATGGAACTTCAATCCATTTTTTATTTTATTAATTTTTATCAATATTTTTCTTCTATACTATACTATACCAGCTAGGATCATAGGAACATCGGATTTGTGGACATTTGCATAAATATTCGAAATATTTGTAGACATTTGTGTATTTTGAGGATATTGACGGAAATTTGTGGATATTTGTGTATATTATGTAGACAATATTTGTGTCCATTTGGACAAGATTTTGTCAATTCGGATAATATTTGTGTTCGATTGGACAGTATTTTAAAAATGTTTCTAAATATTTAAAACGTTATATAGATGTTTATTTAGGCATTTGTGGATACTTGTGAGCGATTTATTTGTCCATTTAGACAATATTTTGTTCTTTAGGAAAATATATTTATAATAATAAATATAAATGGGGGTTGGGGTGGTGGTGGATGTGGGCATGGGGGTAGGAGTAGGGGTAGGGATAGGGGTAACACATCACGACCTCAAAATTTTCCACCAAACCATTCATAACTCCGTGCAACGCCGGGTACTTCAGGTAGATATATATATATATATATATATTTGTGGGATATTTGTGACAGCATATTAGTTAATTTAAATAATATTTTGTCTTTTTGGACAATAAATGTATATATATATATATAAATTAATTTTAAGTATTTACAATTTTTTTTAATAATTACGTTTACAAAAGATTATTGATATTTGTGAATGTTTATGGTTGTATATTAATATGACAATATTTTACAGAAGTGTGTGTATATTTGTGGATATTGTGACAATATCCAAAATATAAATGACCTTTGTTCATTTGGATAATATTTTGTCCAATAGAACAACAAATTTTGGGTTGAAATTTGTGGATAGTTACGCATTTTTGTGAATGTTTGTAGATATTTGTGGATTTTATGGAAGTTTATGAATATTTGTGGAAAATTGTAGATATTATTCGTGAATGTTTGTGGATGTTCGTGGACAACATTTTAAAAATTTATTACTATATATTGATCAAAACATAAAAGTTCAGGGGTTGCCAACTTCCTCCTTTTAGCTAAGAGATTTTAAATTTGAACGTTGCATCATGTGAGACAATCAACGTCATTAGTTTTTTTTTAAATTTATAAAACATATTATTGGAGGCGGTTAAGAGGAACGGCTGTTTCATACAAAACTTAATTTTGAATTTGAGGCCAAAATACCCATCCAAACTGAATGATCTTTTTTAAACAAAAGGTGAAAAATTGATTTCTTTAATGGCCTTCTTTTCATGAAATAAAACATAAATAAATAAAATACTTCTAATCCGTACTATTGCTTTAAATTTTGATTAAAAAAAGATCATTAGGTTTGGGTGAGAATTTTGGCCTCTAATCCAAAATTTAGTTTTGTATGAAACAGGACACGCAGCCGTTCCTTTTAACTGCGATGGTTTCCACCAAGGTTCAGATTGTTTTTTTCTGCGGTTGCTGTGGCGGCCCGAATTGAAGATTCAAATTGAAGTCCAAATGCTTTGAAGGGTACATATTGTTGCTGTCATGTCAAAAATAATCGCGATGAAAGATTTTTTAACTTTTTGAAGTATGCCCAAATTAGGGGGGTAGATTAAAAAAATAATTTCGTGTCTAATAATTATATTATTTTGTTTCAGAATCGAAGGAGTGCATTCCAAAATGCTTTTATGCTCACGGTGATGATTTGGTTTTTGAGGATTTGCACATGAGGGGATTTAAAATGTTAGATCTTCGGCAGTCGAGGGACAAAGCACACACCCATGTGGTCATGAAGACGTTAGCCAGACTACACTGTGGCTCCATCATCCTGGTTGACAAAAGAACCAAAGAAAACAATAAAACTTACGATCTCCACGAAACTTTTGGAAAAGCCGCCGGAGATGCTTGTTTTAGCGACAATCGTTGGTACAGCAACTGCATTGTTGAATGCCTACACATTGCCGGGTACTCTAAAAAGTATGGCAGGGAGACCATCTATTACAATAAGATCAAAGCACAATGGGAGAACCTGTTTATCAGAGCGAGGAAACAGCTAGAACCCTCCAAAGAATATTGCAACGTTGTCGTCCATTCCGATCTCTGGAGCAACAACCTCATGTACAAGTATGACAATAACGGACAACCAGCGCAGTGCATGCTGGTCGACTTCCAATCCTTCAGGATATGCCCACCAGCGACAGACATCTTGTCTTTCCTTTGCATGAACCTTGACAAAACATTGCGTGAGGAATGTTTAGAGGAATTCATCAAGAGTTACTACGAGGAAGTTCAGTCGATTCTTAAAGATCACACGGTGGACATCGAACGTTATTTGCCCTGGAATTCATTTGTCAAGTCTTGTGAGGAGTTTAGGCTCTTTGGTCTGATGATAAGCTCCGTTCTTTGTCAGTTCATGTTTATGGATGAAACAGACGTGGCCTGCATGATGCAGGATTCGGTCATGTTTGAGAAACTGGTGTATACAGACAGGAAGGAGTTAATGGCAAAAAATCTGAAAAATGACGAGGTGTTCCGGCAAAGAATTCTGGACACTTTGGAAGAGCTCATAGAAAAATTTATACTCAAATGAGACTGTAAATATAATTGTAAATAAATACATTTGATTAAAAATGGTGTAATAATTTATGTACCTACAGTTTCAGATGCTTCATCACAGAGTGAGGTTGAAATGTGTCGCCACATCGAAGGAATTTCGTCAATAAACCAGAGGTCAACATCTAAAATTATTATTAAACTTCTCAGTCTAACGAACCAGACCAAAAATTAATATTTTTTTGATAAATCTACCAGGAGCACAAGAGATTAAAGACACATTTTAGACGCCTGCTAAATACGATTCTGCAATATACATTACTCAAAAGTTGTGAGGATTGCCACAGCGAGATACGCCAGGCGTACATTTTTTCATATTTTCCTCTTCAATCTCTTGTGCTCCGTAGATTTCTCTATATTCGGATAGGTTTTTTAGCGAATTTTTCTGAAATGATTTCTATTTCTACTTGTGATCTGTTCCCACTTCTAGACCACAGAAAGTACAATCAGGGGAGTCAGCACATAAATTTTAAAAAGGTGAGAGGGAACGGAGCAATGACCAATTGTCATTAGAATAAGAGAATTGGACATTGCTCTCAAGATGAAATTTATTTTTGAATAAATGTGGGAATCGTTGAAACCACGGTTTTGATGGGATAGCCCTTTGAATCGAGACTTAGTAGGTTCCCCTGGATTGGTTGGCAATGTGGCAATCAATTCTCTGTCCAAACATTACGGGATCTCTCAGGATGGAAAAAGTGTCAGATAAGGGGATCTGGTTTATGAGGGTAACTTAACTATTTTAATCACAAAAACCGAAAACACTTACTACTCGCAAATAATATTAGAATAAAAAATATTTATTACAATAAACGACATAATAAAAAAATATATTATTTATTCGTATATGGACTACAATCTATATATATAAAAATCAATGTAAGTTTGTTTGTCCTCGATGTTCTCGAAAATTACTCTACCGGTTTCGCTGAAAATAGCAATTTGTTTTTATTAGTGCCGGGAAGGTTTAGAAAGTCGTTTGAATGAAATCCAATATGTAAAACTGTTGATATAACGTTTTAAAATTAGTATGAGGTACAATGATCCCGCCATGTTTTATTTAAATATAACCCTCTTGTTAGCCACAGATTGGATATTCAAAAGAAGGAGGTTTTTTCGGGTAGAAAATTTTCAAAATAGAAAACACTTAAGAACTTTATGATTTAGATATATTGTGAAAAAATAAACGTTTGGAATGAAATAAAATATTCAAATGAATGTTTCTTTATATATAGATAGTTACTTTCGCTGTCAAATAAATTATGGCACCCTAATGACAACCACGAATTCACAACTTTATTAACAAAAAAAAATCCCGAGCTAGTCCGGGTACACATCAGCTAGTAATAAATAATTTAAAAAAAACCGCAGACGTATATCCTATTTTGTGTATATTGGAAAAAATCTAGCGAACGCTATTAAAATGTTTACTTCTGTACTTACCAGCAAAAAAAAATCAGATTACAACATAACATTATAATAAAAAAAGTCAATTAATATTGTACCATTGGTAATAGAGTTAATAAAACATACTTACTATCATTGTTTACTCGTATACTACTTATAAGGAGGTTTAAACAATTTGTTGACGTTTGATCTGTATTGGCTGGTGATCTAAATCTTGCTGTCTAATTTACATTAAGCGCAATTTGTGTTCGGTCTAATGGCCAGCGGAAGTACACTGTTTAGCTTTGTTGCAAAGTATCGAAAATTTATTGGTATACAAGTTATTGATTTTTATACGTATACGTATTCGTGTATCTGCCGATTCTTATAATGCCTGTGTGAAATGCACTAACTATCATATACCCAATGTGATAAATATAATTGATAGTCGTCTGAAGAGAAAATTCATTAAAAGCTGATGACCTTGATTAGTAGATTAGATAATGCAACGTGAGAATAATAAATTACTTAGTAATATTTACTATCTGGAAACACCTTAAGTAATAAATATCGTAAGAAAACTGCAGATGAAATAGTTTTATCATAATTTGCATTGCTTCACGCACGAATAGTCGCTGATTGAGTTTGTTAAAATGGATTCAGAAGATTTAACTATAACTTTGGATTCCGTGAATTTGGTGTTGAAAAAGTCTCTTCGCAATGATAGTTTTGTTGTCAAAGCGTTTACTGCGTATGCAACTGGAGATGGACTGTTGGGTATCGCGGGAGGCCACTTCATACTGAGGGTGACGTACATTTTAGACGGGAAGGAGCAAGAGACACAATTGTTCTTGAAAACTTCGCCGACAGACGATTCCATGGCCAGGTTTAATGTCAAGTTTGGGGTACTTGAAAGGGAGGTCTTCATTTTTAACAATATTTTCAGCAAATTTAAAGAAGAGGGAGGTAAGAAATTTAAAATTTAATGTAATAGCAATGTTAATTGAATAAGACGTAAAAAGGTACCCGATCACATTTTGTACGGTTACCAGGGATGTACACACTGGGTTCACAACATCCTACCACGAACACATCGATAAAGATTATCGATTATGTCGGTAAATTGTTTTCGTTCCTGAGCACGACTACATATCGCCCACAAACAACCAACGGTTTACGTCGACTAAATTAAGCATATTTAGTCTACTTGAATTGTTATTTGTTTGTTGCTCAATCTTTTTTAGTCGTACCCGCGAACGAAAAAAGACACTGACATCGATAAATCTTTGAATTTTATATTAAATTGATTATGCTTACTAATGCCGTTTTTTTGCTTCAGAATCTAAGGTTTGGCATCCAAAGTGCTATTTGGCTCTTGGAAATCACTTGGTTTTCGAAGATTTATACGCTAAAGGATTCAAAATGCACGAGTTGAGAAAATATATGGACAAGGCCCACGCACATGTTGCTTTGAGAGGCATCGCCAGAATGCACAGCGCTTCCTTCCTGCTGGTGGACAGGAAAACCAAACTAAACAAACACGTCTACGACCTTTACGAAGAATTTGGAGAAGAAATAGGGGAATCCATCTTTTCCGACAATCAGTGGTTCAACAACTCCGGCGTGGGGGCTCTCCACATCGCTGGCCACTCTGAGAAATACGGCAGATCAACTATTTATTATAACAAGATACGAGGACAATGGGATAAGCTGTTCATACGAGCCAGAAATCAGCTCCTCCCTTCCGAGGAATTCTGTAACGTGGTGACACACCTGGACCTCTGGAACAATAACATAATGTACAGATACGATGACGACGGTGAGCCGCAGCAGAGCATGTTTGTCGACTACCAGTGTAGCCGAATTTGCCCGCCAGCTGCAGACGTAATCTCTTTCTTGTACTTAAACCTGGACAAAAACATCCGTGAACAATACTTTGACGAATTTATCATAATCTATTACGAAGAAGTTTTATTGATTCTTGACGAAAATCACATCGATGTTGAACATGTTTTGCCCTGGCATTCCTTCGTTAGGTCTTGCGAAGAATTCAAACTTTGGGCTCTGGTAGAAAGCGCAATCCTCTTCCAGTTTATTTTCTTCGATAATGATCTTGGAGGTAGTGCGGACGATCCGGAGAGTTTCGATAAGTTGGTTTATGGGGAGAGAATAGAAAAGATGAATAACAAGTTGAAGAATGATGAGGGGTTTCGACTAAGAATCATGCCAGTTTTAGAAGAGCTCATAGAAACGTACATAATTCCATGTAAATGATTTTAAATAGCCCCATTTAAATAAATAGTAGAAGAAAAGTAAATAAACTGAATGTAAAAAAATAACAACATTATTTTTTATCCTCTACCGATAAAGCAGTCTACCTTTTACAATGCACCAATCAAATTTATTTGTAACATTAATACAATTTTAAGAAATAAAGTTTTGAATGTTCTAATAAGGAAGATTTTTTCTTTTTAGGACAGTCAAATTCAGTGATAAATGCTTTTGTAAGTTTATATATGACTGAGTTAACCGTTAGCAATGGAAATAATGTAAGTGCTTGGTGCATTCATGGAAGGGCGTGATTGTAGACATACAATATCGTTAACGGTGAAAATTTTAAAATGGTGCAGCTGCAGCAGATTTCATAAAATGGGGCTGCAAAAATAAATGAAAAAAATACAAAGGTGTCCGTGTATTTTACATAATATATTAAATAATAATAGCGTAATACATGTAGTAGTATTAGAGATTTTCAAACATAAATAAACTGAAAATAGGCATACAAAAAAAAATCTATCATGCTGTAATTGTCACGATTCATTGATTGTGCAGAATCTAAAATGGATATTGTATATTACACAGAAGCACCAAAAAGATTTAAATGCTTAGAACTTTAGTTTAATCCAGTCCCACCTATATTACCTAATAGAAATATGGGTAACATGCACATTAGAAACTTGAACGAATAACAAATAATACAGAATAAAGTTATAAAAAAAACTTTCAATTATAACACAGACACCCCCACAAAGCAACTATACCAAGAAATAAACTTGCTGAAAACCAGAAATCTGTACGAATATAATATATGCCTATTAATCTACAAAATGGACTTATACACACGAACACAGCATTTATAAAAACATCACAAGTACACGAACACTACACAAGACAACACAATAAATTGTACACAAATGCAGTAAAGACTGAAAGTGGTAAAAGAAGCATAGGCCATGAGGGTGTACTCGTATATATGTACAATCTCCTTCCCGATAACCTGAAAACGGAGAATCGAACAAGAACATTTTTTAAAAAAGCTGTTCAATCTCAAAATAAGTGATCAAAATAACAATGTATAATATAAATAAGATAGTAATAAATAATATATAAGGTATATAAATAATATACAATAATTTAATATTAAGTAATATGATATATAATACAAGTATTGATATAGGTTAAGAAGAATATGTATGTAGTTAATTAATACAATATGTATGTAGTTAATTAATACAAAATGCATGTTGTTAATTAACATAACACGTATGTAGTTAATTAACACAACATGTATGTAGTTAATTAATACAATATGTATGTAGTTAATTAATACAATATGTATGTAGTTAATTAATACAATATGTATGTAGTTAATTAATACAATATGTATGTAGTTAATTAATACAAAATGCATGTTGTTAATTAACATAACACGTATGTAGTTAATTAACACAACATGTATGTAGTTAATTAATACAATATGTATGTAGTTAATTAATACAATATGTATGTAGTTAATTAATACAATATGTATGTAGTTAATTAATACAATATGTATGTAGTTAATTAATACAATATGTATGTAGTTAATTAATACAATATAAATGTAGTTAAGTTAAGAAAGTGAAATAAGTATGTATTTCTTTCAATTTAATAAATCATTATTATTAACAACAAAAAAAACTGTAAAATTCTGAATCTTGTCCTGAGTTTATCACTACAATATTAACATTATTTTAATTTAATGAAGTTCAATGACGCCGTTTTATCTTATATTATATATCTACCTTTAGGGTGACATTTCAGAAATTATTTCAAATTTTCCACCGTCAAATAAACGACATTATGAGTAAATGGCACTGAGATAAACTGATGTATAAACACGCTATAATTATCATTATCATAAAACTAACTTAGTAAATAAGAAATCTAAATAGTCATAAAATACTGCACATATTTCGAAACGGTTGCCACAGACGATAAGCTCAAATGAAACAATATTTACCTAAATAAAGATATCAAACAGTAATGTAATCTAACTATAAACAGGGGCGCCGCATCGCCGAATCCAAAGTGAGCGACGCACGCGGGCCTCTGAACCAAGGGGTGGCCTGTTGAATTTGCCTCTGCACCAACCGCCTTTTGATTCGACGCCATGCATAAAAAAAGTTGATAAAAAGTTGCATAAAGTTCAGATCGTCGCCTTGCAGTCTGTACGTATATGATATAAACCAGAGATTCTCAACGGGGGTGATATCGCCGCCGTTGGGGCGTTGGAGAGATCAAAGGGGGCGGCGAAGGACTGAAGTGGACGGCGAGGGCAACAACAATATTAATAGTTTTTTTTTGTCATTTTGTTTACGGTGTTATAAAATCTATTGAGGTTTCTCGGGACCAGTTGTCCAGTGAACAATAATGTACTACATAATATAATACGTAACATATACATATTTATCATTTATCGAGAGCAAAACGTTATCATGGAGAACTGGGGTGATGAAAAGATCGTGTCGAGGTATAGAGACGACCGCGGAAATGAGAATTATTATCTCTTAGTGACAGTGTACATATTTAGATTTCATCTCATTGTCGCGTAAGTGGAAACGGGGTTGCTCACAAATATAATCCAAAAGTGGGCGGTGAGACAAATAAAGTTCCTAAAGGAAACCTCTGATATAAATCATTCTAGCTAATATAAACTTTTCTAGCTAATATAAACCATTCTAGCTAATATGAACCATTCTAGCTAATATAAACCATTCTAGCTAATATAAACCATTTTTGCTAATATAAACCATTCTAGTTAATATAAACCTTTCTAGCTAATATAAACCATTCTAGCTAATATAAACAATTCTAACTAATATAAACCATTCTTGCTAATATAAACCATTCTAGCTAATATAAACCATTTTTGCTAATATAAACCTTTCTAGCTAATATAAACCATTCTAGCTAATATAAACAATTCTAACTAATATAAACCATTCTTGCTAATATAAACCATTCTAGTTAATATAAACCTTTCTAGCTAATATAAACCATTCTAGCTAATATAAACAATTCTAGCTAATATAAACCATTCTAGTTAATATAAACCTTTCTAGCTAATATAAACCATTCTTGCTAATATAAATCATTCTAGCTAATATAAACCTTTCTAGGTAATATAAACCATTCTAGGTAATATAAACCATTCTAGCTAATATAAACAATTATAGCTAATATAAACAATTATAGCTAATATAAACCATTCTAGCTAATATAAACCATTCTAGCTAATTAAGCAGAAACATACATTGATCCCACACATCTTTGTTTGCGACGGCTATCTTACTCGTCGATGTTTATACTACAACACATATTTAAATAAATATCACTTAAATATTTATAAAGTTTCGATGGTTAGGGCATACAGTTTTTTTTTATATGAATACCGCACAAGAGTCCCAACTGCTCCGAACCGTCTGGAGCCAGTGAGACTATGGCATTTCCAATTGGGAATGTTGTGAGGCTGAAGGTATTGTGGAGGGGAAGGAGAATTAATTAAGTAAAATTTACTTGCGCACGCCAGGATTTTAACCCGCGACCTTCGGATTCTTAGTCGAGAGCCTTACCCCTCGACCATGGAGGCCGTCAAATATACTGTATACGAACTAAATATAGTGTGGACGAACAAATGATAATTTATGACGCGCGAGTAAATGGGACAAGTCAGCTAAGCCCGATGAAGAAATACCATGATCGAGTTAATCAAATAATTGAGTCGGTTGATGTCAAGAGGCGGTAAATTAGAAGAGTGTATGAGACGATGTACGAATGTGAATAAAGCAAAAAGTGACGGAAGAATCCCTAGAAACGGCTCTGATGATAAGAACCATAATGGGGACATTAAGTAACCACGGCAGGTAATTATTTAAAACATACGAATCATTAGTTAATTTGAGAACATTGTACATAGTGTGCCTACATTTTTATTATTTTAATTCATTAATTTTCAGCATCTCTTCAGATTATTAATTTAACATGGCTTCCGTTCATGCTATACACGATCCAAAAAAATCAACATGTAAGAAAGTGTTGCCGCATAAAACCGTTGAGAAATTAGTCATGCCGTTTCTAAACAACAAAAATAAGTGGATTTTTGAGTCGTGTGGTATTCAATTTGCGGGAGAAAACGTAATCGGCTTTCAGGGGGACTATTACAAGATAGAAATAATTATAAAACAAGGAAATGAAAGAAAAAAAATTCACTATTTCATGAAATCGCTTCCCAGCGACGTGGCTAAGGCTGAGAAGTTGAATGAAGCAGGCTACTTCAAGAGGGAGTTCAATGTTTATAGCCATATATTCAGCGAGTTCGATAAGGTTCAGAGTAAGTACCGAGAAATATCTAAATTACTTATTCGTGAAAAAAAAATAATACAAACACATGAATTTCTTTTAAACCACTTCAATTTAATATAATGATCGATCGGTTTCGGAAGTAACCTTCCTTCGTCAGGACTATATTAAGACTAACTTAAGATAAAAAGTAATGACAGGCATACATAAATATTTAGGTGTTGGAGAAATAACAATAATTTTTCAGAATTTGCCAATCATCTCATTTCAAGCG
Organism: Halesus radiatus; assembly: GCA_022606495.2. Lineage (NCBI taxonomy): Eukaryota > Metazoa > Arthropoda > Insecta > Trichoptera > Limnephilidae > Halesus > Halesus radiatus. Next base: position 122,455 of record JAHDVE020006187.1, read on the forward strand.
ACCATATTTTTAATAAAGATACAAGGGTTCAAATTCTTCACCGTAATAGTAAAGGCATAAAAATTGGATTAAAAAATTCTTAAATATTTATTCTAGTATGTTGAATAACCAAGCAAATTTATCATATAATCCTCTTCTAGATATTTTTCAAGTGAACCGCTTTGTTCCTTAAAAAAAAATAATAATAATTACCCCTTGCTCCTTGATCGGCTCCTACTCCAACAGCTAAATATTCATGTATGTCTGTCATTATGTTTTTTCTTAGGTTAGTCTTAACGCATTTTTTACGGTGTGCACATATTTGTGCTTTTCAGAAACCTTGTGTTGCGGCGGGCGCACATTTTTGTGCATTTCCGTGACCTTCAACTTCAAATACAAAAAACACGTTTTAAACTTGTAATTTCTTCTGTAATATTGGCTTTGCGGTGTAGCGGATAGGTGTCACTATAATACATACATCATTATGGACTCTTCACTGGTTCAAAACATTGCTAAAAGTCATCATTATTTTCAAGGAAGAATTGGATATTAATTTTAAACATAGACGACAGACGGTATTTTTTTTGTTGTCAAAAAATGAAATAAAATACGAAGATCATTGTCTTTTCTTTAGTCATTAGCTGATACTTATGACGCAATAGACTCAAGTGGGGAAGCCCTAATATCATTTTTTATTCGCAGCTGTTGCGATTTCAGCGCTTGTTAAACTGTGTTGTTATTACATAATATTATATGAAGTGTATTTGGCATTTTTTTTACTATTGTGATTTGTGGACGAATATTTTTTTATAAATAATTTGATAAAAGTTTTTTTTTTATTGATACGAGCTCGAAGTTGAAGTTTGCTGACATACATCCGGTAGGGGGACTGCGATCTAATCCCGCCCGCCGCAAGTGACAGATTTTTAACGAACATCGCCGTAACTAATATGTTAATATAGTCCTGACGAAGGAAGGGAACTACCGAAACCGGTCGATCATTATATTAAATGGAAGAGGTTGAAACCAAATTTATGTGTTTATATTATAATCTAAATTACTTTTTGGTGTTTCTTCAATTTGACAACTGTACGTCCATCATCGAATTTGGTCGAATTTGTACAGAAATTCCTTTCCTTGCCTTGAGTAAATTTGAGCCAACTTTAAACGTTTAGTGTTTTGTCCAGAATTTTACTCACGTCATGAATTGTAGATGTCATTATTGGTTCATTAATATTTCTGCCCGAAAAGTTAACTCAGGAAAGAGAAAGAGCACGGAAAAAACTAAAATCTGAATCATTTATAAATTTCAGGTTCGAGAGAATACCGCGCTCTGTGTCTTCTATCGACTGATTCGGACATCGTTTTGGAGGACTTGCATGAGCAGGGTTATCGAATTACAAAATCCAGGGAAACCTTTGATTACAATCATTGCCAGAAAGCCCTTACGAGTTTGGCTAAATTTCACGCTGCATCATGGATCTTGGAAGAAACCAGAACAAAACTGTCCGGAGAAGAATTCCGTATTGAAGTTGAGTTTAAGGACCTTTTGACCGAGTGCGGATACAAATATGAAGGGTGGTATGTTGCAGGAATGGAAGCGGCATTCGCTTCTGCGGGGATGTCGGAAAAATATGGAAAAGAAACTGACTTTTTCGAAGAGAACAAATCGAAATGGGAAGCTGTATTTAAGCAGGCGTTGGAACTGTGTTGCCCTTCGAAAATCTACAGAAATGTTATGTGTCACAGAGATCTTTGGACTAATAACCTTATGTTTAATTACAATGACGAAAATAAACCGGCCAACTGTATCTTGGTGGATTTCCAAGCTTGTCGCTGTATGCCTCCGATGGGGGACGTGGTGAGCTTGTTGTATCTCAATTTGACCAGGACCCGGAGACAAAACGACTTCGAGGATTTGATCCATCACTACTACACTGAGCTCAACCAAGAACTCGGGATGCATGGGATAGCCGTTGAAGACATTGTGACGTGGAAGGTTTTCAGAAGTCAGTGTGCGGTGTACAAACTCTGGGCACTGGTCCAGTGTGTGATCCTTCACCAGTTGGCTTTGCTGGAGCCGGTAGACGTCAAAGATGTATTGGGTGAAGAACATTATGACAGGTTGTTAAACAGTTCGAGGAATGACTTTGTTTTGGACATCATGAAAAAAGACCCAGTCTACAAGGAAAGAATGCTGGAATCCGTTGATGAACTTATTGAACTTTTTATCTTGAAACGTTAGAACACAATTTATTTCTTGGTTCATTCAAATTAGCCAAAGTTTTTGAAAAATTTGTTTCATATCGGATCAAGTCAAAGCTTTAGAAACAACATGTTGAAATTATAGACATTATTTTTCATAAAAATGCATTTTGCTTTTTGATAAATGATAAAACCCCTCCCTGCGGAGTGCGAACTAAAGATACAAATAAATAAATACAAAATATAATAATCAAAAACCCCATTTTTACAAACTGCCAAATGCATTATCTCGATATTAATTATCTTTTTAGAAATTAATCCGAAATAAAGTTGATGTTTAAAACGAAAGACAGTTTTTTTTTGTAATTCTAAGTAGTACTAACTTAAGTTGGACCTCAAATGCATATTTTTGTCATGTTTAATAGTTAGGGGATATTTCATGGTTAATGTAATAAGAACATATCGTAAACAAACTAGCAAACCTCTTTAGCAAAATCATTGTTCGTTCCATGAATTCATCTTCCAGCACCCAATTTATCATATAATTCTCTTCTAGATATTTTTCCAGTGAACCGCTCGGTTTCTTATGACTTCCTCTTCCCCTTTGGTCGCCTTCCACTCCAACATCTAAATATTCATGTATGTCTGTCATTATTTTGTATATCAGGTTAGTCTTAACCGTTTTAGTGCTGTACTGATTTTGCAAATAGGTGTGTAAACAGCTATTGATAATTTGTGTTATTAGTAAATAAATATGATATTAACTAAAAATGCAATAACTTGGACAAATATCAACCAAACTTAATGATTATTTTTTGATATTAAATGTAAAAAGAATTGTATTCCATACATCTAATAAAAAACTATAACTAGAAAATATAGAGAAAAAAAAAAAGAAAATTATGTCGCTTCACAATTGTGTTTTCCTGTGCAAAGGTCGTGTAGACCCGTCTTACAGCGGGCGCATGTGAGGAAAATTCTCTTTCTATTCGCATTCTACTATTGCTATGGCCAATAATCGCACTTCCGTCATCACGGTCTCCATTTATCAGTTCGAAGGGCTCATCATCCGTAATGTCGCCGTCCTTTGATACATCGTCCACAATAGAACTACGATCCGACATGGTGAATATATATCATTTTAATTGAAAAAATATAGATAGTTTACAAGATATACGCCAACTGCAATACACCACTCTCAAAAGAAACACGTGATCTTGTAAGGATCAACAAACGCATACTGAAGAGGCCATAGCGCTGCACCGCACTCTAACGGTTAATATAGTCCCGCCGAAGGAGGGGTAATTCTGAAACAGGTCGATCATTATATTAATTGAAATGGTTAAAAACAAATTTATGTGTTTATATTATATTTATGGCAATCCACAAAGTAAATGTTTTTTTAGTAATAGATTAATGCGGGTTTTTTCCTCTTTCAAGGCTGGCACTGACAAATCATTAATTATTCTTAGATGGAATAATTTAAAGTTATTAAATAACTAACAAAATATGATAATTAAAATACTGTACATAAAATACATATTTGAAAATGGTTTACACAAGATTAACACAATCAATATTTCAGTAAAATCAATAACTACGATAAGAACACCCCAATGCAGCATTTCCTAACTCAGGCACACCAGATTCCTTTAAATCATTAGTCAGTTTGAGACCATTGTATACAACGCGCCACCAAAATCATTACAAAATTCACAACTTAAGTTTTTAAATTAATCATGGCTCCAACTCAAGTTAAAAATGTTGACAAAATATTCACGGATCCAAAGAAACTAACGACTAAGAAAGTGCTGTCACAAAAAACGGTGGAGAAATTAGTTAAACTGTTCCTAAATAGCAAACACGATAAGTTCATTGTCGAGTCGTGTGGTATTCAAAATGCTGGAGAAAATGTTATTGGATTTATCGGTGATTATTATAAAATAGAAATCGTTATAAAAGAAGTAAGTGGAAGTAGGAAACTTAAATATTTTATGAAATCACTTCCTAGCGACGTCGCCAAGGCAGAAAAGATAAAGGAGGCAGGCTACTTCAACAGGGAGGCTAATGTTTATAGCAATATTCTTATCGAGTTCGATAAGGTTCAAAGTAAGTACCGAAAACACGCTGCATTATTAATTTTAGATGTTTTCTCATTTTGTTACCGAATTAAAAAATAAATAAAAAACATGAAAGCATTGCAATGTTTAGTAATCAAAAATCGGTAACAGTACAATTTTGGCTAAAGTTATCAGAGATTTGAATTTCAACATTTTATAGCTGGGACGTGTTTTGACGCATATTATTCAAAAGTAATTTGAATAATCGTAAAATAACTTTGAATGACAAATTTGAGATCCAGTTTTCTTATTTCATAGCTAGAGAAATGTTCTGAACTATTAATTTACATTGACCTGTCCCGACGGTGTGTACTGCATGTGTGTCTGTCCATCAAGAAGGACGAGAAAGCACCTATTGGCTGCGTAAATAGAAATAATTTTTATAAATTTCAGTTTCAACGGAATATCATGCGAAGTGTCCTCTATCGACCGACTCGGACATCATTTTGGAGGACTTACACGAAAACGGCTATCGAACGACGAATTCCAGGGAAACTTTTGATCGAGACCATTGCCAGACAGCGCTTAAAAGTTTGGCTAAATTTCACGCAGCATCTTGGATTTTGGAAGAAACCAGAACAAAATTGCTCGGAGAAAAATTCCGCATTGAAGATGAGTTTAAGAACTTTTTGACAGAGTGTGGATACAAATACGAAGAGTGGTTTATTGCAGGGATGGAAGCGGCTTTAGCTTCTGCAGGGGAGTCTGAAAAATACGGTAAAAACACTGAATATTTCGAGGAGGTCAAATTAAAATGGGATACTGTATTTAAGCAGGCATTGGAACTGTGTTGCCCCTCGAAAAACTTCAGAAATGTTCTGTGCCACAGAGACCTTTGGGCTAATAACCTTATGTTTAATTACGATGACGGCAATAAACCGGGCAACTGTATCTTGGTGGATTTCCAAACTTGCCGCTGTATGCCTCCGATGGGAGACGTGGTGAGCTTGTTGCATCTCAATTTGACCAGGACCCAGAGACAAAATAACTTCGAAGACTTGATCCATCACTACTACACCGAGCTCGACCAAGAACTCGGGCTGCACGGGATAGCCGTTGAAGACATGGTGACGTGGAAGGATTTCAGAAGTCAGTGTGAAGTGTACAAACTCTGGGCACTAGTACAATGTGCGATTCTTCTCCAGGTGGCTTTGTTGGAGCCAGCAGACGTCAAAGAAGTTTTAAGTGAAGCAGATTATGACAGGCTATTGAACAGGAGGATTGAATTTGTTATGGACATCATGAAAAAAGACACAGTTTACAAGGCAAGAATGCTGGAGTCTGGAGAAGAACTTATTGAACTTTTTTGCTTGAATAATTAGATATGCCATATTTACTGATTCACACAAATTACCTCTAGATTAAAAGAAAAACGTATTTTATGTGCAATGTTTGTATTTATATCAAATGTGGCGAACATGTTATAATCAACATTCCGATATTATTATATTAGATATATACACAACACTAACTTAATGTCCCATTATCAAAACATATGAATAAACACCTATTTATGAAAAAAAAAAAAAAAAATTCCTTTGTTACATGAAAATAATATCGCATTTAAAAATAAAACCTCTGCATGCAAAAATACCGATACATAACCGTAAAAAATACAAAAAGACGTTAATAATCAAATATTTGATTCTAAAATTCAATTTTTTAGATTCGGCATACTATAAAATGTGGAATATGTCAAAAAAAAATGGAAAATTAGTTACTCTCCATTTCTCTGAAAAAATGAATCCTTTTCACGATGTTTAATAAGAGAAATCATTTAAACGGGGAATGATTGAATAATGTTCCAGATTCTATACACCATATGGACCTATTTAAATTGAACTTCTGATCTTTTCTCACAATGTAATGTGTTAACGTACTTTCAGTGTAAGATCATAGAGGTCCATGCTCGACAGAATTTTCGCCTCCGGAAATCAGCTTCACGATAAAAAAAAATTAACAGAGGTTAAAATAACTCTAAAAATAATAGATTTCAGAGCAAATAAATTTAAAATGAGGATAATCAAGGTGATCGCAAGTGCAAATCTAAAATACAGTTTAAGAGGAACGGCTGCATGCCTTATTTCATACAAAACTTAATTTTGAATTTGAGGTCAAAATACTCACCTAAACCTAATGATCTTTTTTTTTCCATCAAAAAGTATAGTAAATATCTAGTACGGATTAGAAGTAATTTATTTATCTTTGTTTTGCATTATGAAACATAGGCCATTAAAGGAATTGATATTTCGCGATTTTAGATGCACCTTTAATAAATTATTTGGGAGCTAATGGTATGTAAAAAAAAAAAAATTAATCTAGTCTACTTTGAAAATATAATGAAAAGTAAAATTAAAAAAAATAAAAATAAAAATAAAACATTAAAATATTGGTTATGGTGGACTTTAGAATAAATTAAAAATGCCAATTTATGTTGGAACACAAATTTGTCGTACATAATTTAAAATATCGACCCGAAGAAGGATTTTTTTTAAACGTTTTGTTTTTATATTCTTATTTACATAATCATAAAATATGATAATTAAAAAAAAAATACAATAAACCCGCAAATAATTTTCTAGGTTGCATCTAAAATTTTTTTTTTCTTCATAAAATACTTCTCATACATACTAGATATTTTCTAAACCTTTAATTAAAAAATATATATTATTCATTTTGGATGGGTATTTTGGTCTCAAATCCAAAATTAAGTTATGTATGAAACAGGCAGCGCAGCCGTTCCTCTTAACCAGTCTGCCTATTCATTCCGCTCTCATCTCTAAAGTAGACACAGCATGCGTACTCTTGTCTTTGTTTCTTCAAAAGTGTTTGAGCGATTTTTTTTAGTTTTATGTATTCAATACAAAAAAATCTCTTTAGATTATTAATGCTAACTAGGGAACGGATTGATTAATGTAACATACTGATACATATATATGCATACTACAATAGTATTTTATCATTAGTCAAATTTAAAATGTTTCCAGAAAAATAGCAATTTCAGTAAATTTTGTTGGAAAGTGTCGAACTAGTGGCAGAAAAGCATCAAATTGACGTACCAAATATGTTCGAAGAGGATCAATACGTAATTTACCAGATACATATTTTTAAAACATCTGCCCAGAGATTTCAACGATGAATAGATTCATAAAGTAAGAGACTTCAACCACTTCTTTAATATAAACACAATGCTTGTCTCGTCACAATAACAACAGTCTGTATTTGCAAAAAAAATTGGCTAAATTCTAACACATCAGGTTTCTGTTTCTAGTAAAATTCTGGTCCATTCCATCGATTCTTCTTCCAGCATCCTCATGGTTTTCTTCTTCTGCTTGTTGAGTTTCCTGATTTCGTTGTCTGCTTCCACCTTCACCTTGATCTTGAGGTCCGTTTCGATGTCGAGGCCTCGAGGAGAGGCCTTGTGGGACGCCGCCACAGTCCTCAGCAGGGGGGCGCACAGAGTCTTGAGGCTGGGCTGGGCGTGTGCCGGCGTTGACAGCAACAACTGCAAAAAACATGGCAATTAGTACATCAGAAAGCGTGATATAATAATATAAAACATGTTTTAATGATTTCTTGAAATATTTATCAAGGTTTTATTGAGTTATCGAGCGGCTAGTGGAAATAATATCAATTCTTAACAGACATTGAGATATCGGAAACTGAAAATAAAATAATTTCGATCGATAAAGAAAACGAAGAAACCGTTTTTGTTTTTTATTATTATTATTTAAAAGAAGACATTTATGTATTTTAAGTTTTGCCTTCGTAAGGGGAAACAGCGGTCACGTGTAGCCAAACGAAATTTGATTTAACTTAGGTATAGAACATTGGAATATAACAGAAGCGTGCAGGCGGAAAAGTAGTCTAACCTTTAAAAGCAATCCTTTCGTAAATAACATACTATTTTATTTAAATTAGCATTCAGAGAGCGGCTATAAATTGGGAATATTTATATGAAATTACGGGAAATAAATCAACGAAGAGGATATTATGTATCGTGTTTAGGGGGGTAAAATAATTTTATTAGATAAGTCCATACCACCAAATCCACTATGCTAAAATGCGCCGCAAATTTCAGACACAGCTATCGTAAAATATCACGAAAAACTCTGGATTTTGCCACTTCTTTACTTGGCAATATTTATGATTTTTATTTCTTCGGATGTCAACTAAATATGTAGTTACTAAGGGGAGCTGGTGTACGTGGGATTTTTCACGTGTAATGGAGCAGAGAGGAGCAACAATTTGATTACCCAATAGGAGATTGCAGCACTCCTTGCGATTGTGCAACGGGGGATATTATACATTATCCTGGACTGTTGTGGTACTCCGCATGTGTTGTTATTGTAATAGTATTGCAATTAATTGTTAAATATGTTGATTCAATGTTGACAGATAAAATTTTGATAAAATATCGTATTTATGTTCTTCGTCAGGGTGTTATTCATTGGATCCGGTAAAAAATATGTAAGAGTAGTTTGAAAGAAGGAAAATTTTGTAAAATGATCATAACTCAACAATATTGCGATTTGGACAATGTACATTAGGGTAAGTGTAATAATAACAGTAAAACAGTGTAACAAAGTTGAGTATTGTTTCACAAAATAGGTAAGATCTTTTTTTAGTCTACCCAACAAAGGGGTTATTTGTTTTAATTTATTTTGTAAAAATGTTGTAATTTAAAATATATATATATATTACAGAGATTTGAAATATTGAAAAATTAAGACAAGACGCCATATTGTTTGTTTCACAGTCAGCGATGTTTCAACAAGAAAAAAAAGTGTTGCAATCGGGCGAAGATATTGGACGCTATTATAAGCTAATATTATACAAAATATAAATTTGAAAGTTTTACAAATACCGTAAAATAATTCTCGAAGGAAGCATTGCAAAATACGAGCGTCCAATATGTTACGATTTTTAAACGCCTACCGGTTTTTATGAATTCAGAAATATCGTTAGAATATCGAGTTTTATTTTAGATAAATGGGACGATAAATTATACAGGTTTGTTTAAGTTGAAGCATTCCAAAGTTTCCAGTAAATCTAAACAGGCCATCTTAACGACATAAACGCGAATAACCAAAACCCATCAAGTCAAGAATAAATAACCACCACGTAGGTTGTGAGAATTCCAGGATAAAAGGGAAGGGACCTATTTCGTAAATTACATAATAATGCAAGTTAGGGAAACGGAATACATGCATTTTAAGATGAAACCAAAATTACGTGCAGCGCGACACTGATATTAAATAAATTAATTCCAGAGAAGCGGAAAATCGTCTAATATACCATATCTTTTCTGGTTTATACTATACGCCTGTTTTTATAATCGTTTCAGCAAACAACCGGCAAATGCTTTGTACTTAAATTGTAATTACAAACTGCCAAAAAGTATTGATTATTACATTCTGGAAAGATTATTTTGAATGAGCATTAAGTGCGTTGTTCTCGGGTCGAAATTAAGCCAGATATTAATGAACAAGATAAAAATTAAACCTTTACCCGACGCATTGCAGCCTTCAACAGACCAAGACCCGCACTCATGCAAACCACGCAATTTTCTAATTTCTAAGCCACGCGATATGGCGATTTCCTCTGTCTCGACCTCCATCTATCTTCCCTTAGAATTGTTAATTAGTTCACCGTGCATTCAGTGCCCCTCATGATATGACCAAAATACTTTCGAATATTCGCCCAATCGTCCAGGGTATTTAGAGGACACGGCGATTATTTTATGCCTGCTTTTATCTTTCGCTTCAGTGCTTCATCCATGTCACGACCACACGACCGCCCAACCTCCCAACTCGAAACGATTGGGCGATTGTGTAGAGGGGTATTTTTTTAAAAATTATCATATTTGCTATGTAAATATGATAATTAAAGGTTTAGTAAATATCTGGTACGTATGAGAAGTATTTTATTTATTATTGTTTTAAATTATGAAGTGTATAAGCCATGAAAAAATCTCTTTTCATAATTTTGGAGGCAACTTCGAAAATTATTTGCGGATTTACGCTATTTAAAAAAAAAATCATATTTGCTATGTAAATATGTTTACCTAAATAAAAATATAAAAACAAAACTTTAAAAAAAAGTTTTTTCGGGTCAATGTGTTAAATTATGTACGGCAAATTTGTGTTCCAACGTAAATCGGTCGTGTTTAATTTAATTTAAAGTTCCACCATAATGCTTATCATAATATTTTTTTAATTTTATATTTCATTGTATTTTCAAAGCAGACGGGGTAAAACTTTTTTTGAATCACCGTTAGCCCCCAAATAATTATCAAAGGTGCGTCTAAAATCGCGAAAAATCAATTCCTTTAATGGCCTATATTTCATAATACAAATCAAAAATAAATAAATTACTTCTAATCCATATTAGATATTCAGTATAATTTTTGATAAAAAAAAGATCATTAGGTTTAGGTGAGTATTTTGGCCTCAAATCCATAATTAAGTTTTATATGAAACAGGCCGTGCAGCCGTTCCTCTTAACAACAAACTACTATTATTCCCAAAAATTACCATTCCAATTACCGTTGAAACTTTAGTTCCTATGAGAATCTTTTAGATATGTCCCTCTGTTAGACAGTAGACACGTGATACTAGTGGAAAATACCCCAAAAATAATCTATTAACATTCAAGGAACGAACCTCGAAAGTTGAGCGTAAACAGCGTTAGGTAAGTTTATTTAAAATTAAATGATTTGGTCTGACATCTCACTTTGGCTTCCCGGGAAAACATCATTCAGCTTGATTTATTGGAGTAAATAAATATAGGTTCCACTCGAGAGCATATTTTTCCGCAGTCCTTGAGATAGTAGTATTTATTGAATATTCAATCATCATTCTAGTGACGCTGTGAAATGTAAAGATCGCCCAGCAACAAATAAGCACATATTAACAAGTGATCAAAACAAAGCAAACAAAAATCATCATCACCTTCAATAACTCTTTTTCGTTTAATGTTGTCACGTGTTTTGTTTTCGGGGATTTTTCATCATAATAATGTTATTATCAATATTAGGCAATACATCATCAAAACAATATTTTGTATTGAAAATAATAAGAATAAAAGATTCATTACAACGTAACAATAATGCAAATTATGGATTGAAACGTAACTTTCCTTATAGTCAAATTAGAAGAAAAAAAAACAAACTGAAATTACGACGGAGTGAAGGGTCAATTTCCACAAATGGTTTTTTTCATATAGCTTGGAATACTGTAACAAAACACATAAATGAAATTTTGTATGTTTATTCCATATCTCGGGGAGGGTGGTGCAATCCCACGAGTTCCATATAATATAATATGCGTATTGAAATATAACAAAAGATATAAATTATTATAAGGGACAAATAAAAAAAGATAAGATATGAAAATAAAAAATAAATAAATCAGGAATTGGCTCAATCGCTCGGAAAAGAAACTTTTTGTTTTGTTATGAATGCTTTTGTCAAATGGATGTTTGTAAACAATTCGTGGAAATTTATTGTTGTGTCTTTAAGCAATGGAATTACCCAATAATGATACTTCTTATCCAATAAGGCGTAATTTTTAATTAAGGAAGCGCAATAAAAAAGGATGACCTCAGATGACTCCAAATTCCATAGTTATTTATTTTTCCAGCATTTCCATACTGACAGGTTACCAGTCGTTTCCCGTCAACCTTATGGTGGTACCCAGTGCCGACATCAAGATTCACTCATAATTATTGTGTCATCGCATGTATTTTAAATTCGGTCGTTGACTTCACATATTTAAAAGACATTATTAACGTAACAGATACGATTTTAGTAAACAAACAAAGTGACATTGACACATATTAAAGAGGTCGCCAGCACGACGAAATGAACATTGAACATTGAAGGCTAAACCAAAATTGACCAAATAATTCCGACTGCACAGACGGGGTGCATCATATTTTCAAAAGCCGCGTATGAGGCACGCTGTTCAAATCTCATATATTACTACCAAACCCGGGTTAATACCAAAATAAAGTTGTTATATTTCTATTTCCTGTTATTAAAAACATATACGATTTTAGCAACCAATAAGATGTTATTGATAAAGAGGGTCGCTAGCTTGACGAAATAAGGAAGATTGTAATGAAGGTCTTTGCTTTTTAAGCTTGTCAGGAAACCGACCCGATAGCAACTTGAACGTGACTGAAGCCGAGCTTAAAAAACAACCGAAATACCGGATCTTACTTAAATTAACCTAAGAATTTCGAATGTGGAATATCAAGAATCGTAATATTGCATTGAACAGTTGCGTACTCGTATGATACGATTTGTATAAATGTCCGCATAAAATCTTTTCAAATTATTTTTGTCCTTTGACATCGCAATAATTTGACATTTATATCCCGGAGATCGTCGTGAAATAGCCAAACCTTGGCGACTAGATTCAGTGCGTAATAACAAGAGAAGTCGAGAACGTGAATTAATCCACGGAAACACGGTCACGGATTTCGTTAAAACATTGAGATTAATCCGCACAATTAGCGTGTAATGGATAAAGGTTGGGAGGACGCGTTGTGCCGCGCTTCTTAGAACTTAATACGCATATCCTGGAGGTCTTGATGGAGTACGTGGGTGTTGCATGTGACTACCTTGTGAACTGAGGCGGGTTAGCAGTGGAGCAGTTGGGACAATGACCCCGGTCATGGAATATGAGAGACACCAGAAAGATGTTTAAACATTATTCAAACAGCCTTAGAAAAAGCTTCAGATTACGCCCCTGTCTTGATTTCATGTTACGGTGTACCTACACCAGATTTTAGAAATGTGTAGAATATTTCAAAAAAAGGGGAAGTTCCTAAAAAAATGTTTAACTCAGATAAGATAATAAGTATATGAGAAATGTTTGTTTAAACTCCATTTTCTTTAAACAACAATTAACAAAAACAAATTTTACAAAATCAAACAACATGGCATTAAAATGCCGTTGACCAGACTGTCTTGTTTTGTGGCATTAACTGGGATGAACAGTGAACATCGCATCAAGTTTTCTGTTCCGCAGACAGAATAATTATTGAACGCAAGTATCTAAAAAAAAAACCTCGAAAAGCACTGTTTCTCTGGAAACCAAAACAGCTGCGAACTTAACCGTTAGAGTGCGGTGCAGCTCTATGGCGCTGCAAGCGTTAGCCAGGAAAATTGCGACGAAGCGCTTAGGCGCTGCGTTCTTCAGTATGTGTTTGTTGATTCTTACAAGAACACATGTTCCATTTGAGAGCGGTGTATTGCAGTTGGCATATATCTTGTAAACTATCTATATTGTTTGTCCCGTTATAATAAAATAAAACGATATATTTCACCATGTCGGATCTTAGTTCTATCGCGGACGATGTATCAAAGGACGGCGACATTACGGATGATGAGTTCGTCGATCTGATAAATGGGGACAGTGATGACGAAGTTCGATTATTGGCCATAGCAATAATAGAATGCGAATAGAAAGTGATTTTTCCTCATACGTGCCCGTTGTAACACGGGACTACATGACCTTTGCACAGGAAAAGACAATTGTGAAGCGACATTTTTTTTTCTCTATATATTTAGTAGTTTTAGTTTTATATTAGATGCATGGAATGCAATTCTGTTTACGTTTAATTCCAAACGATCGTTAAGTTTGGTTGATATTCGTCTAAGTTATTGCATTTTTAGTTAATAACATATTTATTTAACAATAACACAAATTATCAATAGCTGTTTACTTGGAAAATCAGTACAGCGCTAAAACGGTTAAGAAAGTCATTTTGTTACCTCCTAAACATTGAAACAGTGACAGAAAAAAAATATTAAAAAAAGTGCATCGAATGACCTCAATCAGTCCAATGCTTTGTCTACCCACACTGCACAGTTCCTGTTCCCTTATTGGTGCGATAGCCTATCACCAATTCTCTCAAGGCGCCGGCTCCCGTCTCCGGGCCGCACAGGTCTGTCTCTAGGTGCCCGGATCGAGTAAGAGCAGTGATAGTGAGTACACGCGGCGTGGAGAGTGATTCACGGCGTAATGGAATCACAAGTGCTGATTGTTGGTTCCGGCGTCGCGCCGGTCAGGGAGGCGTTGTTAATAGATTCACGCGAGGTCGATTTTATGTCTCGCGATATTATATCACTTTTGTAAAAGCAGTCATTTGAAAATAGAAGGCAATTACTACGTAAAATCACCCAGTTACATTTTTCCTAGGTAGGAGGGGCTCGGGTATTAAACAATATAATTTCCATTGTGGGTACGTAAGTGTATGAACTTTTCAAAAATTGAACCGATGGACGTGTTGAAAAAATATAAAAAGAATCCTTTCGCGTCCAGACAAGCGATAAAGTACGCCCTCCTTTAACATACGAGTATTTTAGCAGACAATAAGAAACTCAAATGAAAAATATTACAGCTAAAAAAATATATATATTTCTGGATCAGAAAACGCCGATTTTTAATAGATAAGTTTTATTATTCCCAGAATTTATAAATTGTTATTTAAAAGTGTATAAAAAACCATCTCATCAAAACGCCCTGTTCTGTTGGGACCATTGTATTCTCGACATCTGACGTCATGGGTATGGTCCGCGCGTATTCTAATTTTGGATTTGTATATTTGAATTAATTATTTTTGTCGATTTTGTGTTGTATCTTAAATACGTTTTTTTTTTAGTTTTGACGAAATTTAAACTTAATTTGGAGGACCTTAAGTTCTATAATTGTTGTTAAAGATAAATAAACCGTTATTATTGAAACAAATTAGGTATATTTATTCATAGGCAAATCAAATTTTAACAGGAAATTATGACAATGCTACTGTAAATATTATTATTATACATATTTGCATATGAAGCGGTAATTTTGTAATGTGACATTATAATTTTGAATAATATATATTTTTTAAAATTAATATTTTATTACTCGTTTTTAGTTATGGTTTACTACGAACAAAATAACGATGTACGGTAAAGTTCGTCCTTGTTGACATTTGACATTTTATTCTCAAAACCGACCGGTCATACATTTCGTACATTTTAGAGGGCTTTGAAAAATGGAAACAACAAATTTAAGGCCCCGTATTAATCTCTGAGAATTTAGATTTAGGCAAGAGGTCTGTCTAGCATCGGCTTTGAATCCCGACTGACCGCTGTTGAAAGGCAGATACGATCATTCGAAAGATAGAATGAGCGCTCCAATGTGAAGAGCGTTTAGAATAAATGGGCGTAAGTGACAATTCTAAAAATATTAATAAAACACGACATATTTAAGATAGATCAAACATCTCATGACGAATGTCTTAAGTAGCATTTAAAGAAAAACTTTTTTTTTTTCAAACCATGTTAAACATGTTAAATAACGGAACCAACCCGTTTTTTTTTAATTTTCGGAGTATACTTTACGATTTTTTTCTATTGAGGGAATTTCATATAATTACATTTTCAGCCCGTTGAGTGATTACAAATTATCTTCAAAAATTAAAATACGTATTTTTTAAGTACATAAAACCTCCAGTTTTAAGGGATATTTGTAATATATACATAGAAATTCTGCTTTGTAAAACCTTAACTATGTAAACTAACTTTAAAAAAATGTTAAAAAAATACTGGTATTTAAGTTACAACACCATTATAGATTTTTTTTAAATGGATTGGAGTTCTTTGTTCCATATTTAAAATATGCGTTTTATATGGTTTACCAATACGGCAATAATTTTAAAGGTGCCCTGCGTGATGTATTGCGGGGCATCTTTGAAAGCGAAACTATTCAAGTACACAATATTATAATACATGAACTATGAACTTTTTAAAATACATATTGAATTTTGAACATAGCAAATCCACGCTTGATTTTTACACGTTACCGTGGCACGAACGCATGTTGCGCACATATTCTAAATGACAGTATTTGATAGTAGTCGTAGGTCGCGGACACGAGCTGGGGAAAATTGTGTCGGTCTATTAGGCCATCAAGCGTTCCGCATCACCGATTTTGACACTTATGTAGTGAGCCATACGGTAGACAAATTATAATGGTATTTAATGTCACTGTAACTTTAATCGTTGCGAGTCAATCTTGAAAAACTTATAAACGTAATTTAAAAAAAAAAGTTGTTGATTATACCGACTCTGGCACCCTTGTTGTGAGACCCACTATAGGAAATCTATGACTGTCTAGTCATTGTAAATGCTTGATCACACCGGCAGCATTGATTTTTGTTGTGACCACCGAGCTGGGAAATCCGTGACTAATAATTAAAAGTCGTTTGAACGCCAGTTTTGACACTCTTGTAGCGAGCTCCACGATAGCAGTCATGACTGTCTGCAATTGAGTCAAAATAAGTTCTGGATCACACCTAATTTTCCACTTGTATTGCGTGCTCTAGACTAGAAAATCCATGGCTGTCTATTGGATCACTACAAGTTTTTTGTTGCCACCGACTTTAACGCCCGCGTTGTGACTCTTGACTAGGAAATTTATGACTGTATTTACAAGTCCATGATTACACCAGCTTTGACACTTTTACCACAGATAATATTTAATCACAGAATTATTACGAAGGACACTAAACCTGTCTTGTGAAACCCAAGGCATGAAATCAAAAATCTATGACTCTCTGCAACTGCCTAAATCGTTTGAGATATGTCCTTACTAGAACTTCTATAATAGGTCAGATTAGTCAATTGACACTGTTGTCCTAAGAGCCCTTTGCTAATCGAACGAATTGGGGCCACTGGGACATGGGACCAATTTCACTGATTTTCTGTAGGGCACCGTTTTCACAATCACCAATAAAATGGTTTGTTGTTTCATTTCAATACCTCGATACATAGTGTATTCCCAGTGATGTTAATAATTGGATTGTAAAACAATATATTTCAATACCTCGATACATAGTGTATTCCCAGCGAGGTTAATAATTGGATTGTAAAACAATATATTTCAATACCTCGATACATAGTGTATTCCCAGCGAGGTTAATAATTGGATTGTAAAACAATATATTTCAATACGTCGATACATAATGTAGTCCCAGCGAGGTTAATAATTGGATTGTAAAACAATATATTTCAATACCTCGATACATAGTGTAGTCCCAGTGAGGTTAATAATTGGATTGTAAAACAATATATTTCAATACCTCGATACATAGTGTATTCCCAGCGAGGTTAATAATTGGATTGTAAAACAATATATTTCAATACCTCGATACATAGTGTATTCCCAGTGAGGTTAATAATTGGATTGTAAAACAATACATTTCAATTCTATTCAAGTCTATTCCAGATATACTGAATGGGATTTTACACTAGCGAACTATTGACAAGGTATACCACAAGGCGTCATGAACACACTCCTAGTACAATATAACCACGCTTACGGGGCGCTATTCGGCCTCCCTTGTTCACAGAGGGAAGGGTGCACGGGTTCGCTGCTTTGATGCGCCACAGAGTAACCGGGACGAGTCAGCACTACCGGAGATCGGAAAACACTCTTGTCCAGGCCGTCGCCCAGTGGCAGGGCGCGCCCCTACACCATAGATGGAGAATTTCCCTCAAGCCACCGTAGCATAAGAGCTAAATATGTTCACCTTTTTATTTTATTTTTATATTCTATTTCGACATCGTGTAATTTATTCAGATGTATTATTTTATATGGCATAGTATTGCACTCACCATTTTGTTCAGCTGAAATAAACACATTATTATTAATAATACCTCGATACATAGTGTAGTCCCAGCGAGGTCAATAGTTGGATTGTAAAACAATACATTTTAAATAAATACTTGAAAAGAGTTTGTTTTGGGTACAGGTTGTAATTGCACGCACCGGGAATAATATAACGGAGGACATTTTTCCATTTCAAATGTGACATTCTTAGGCACGCAATTGCAACTGTGTATGAAATTTTCAATATAAATTTTAATTCAAGATTTTTTAAAACGGAAACGATTGAGCTGGTCACTTCGCATCATTCAAAGATTCAGCCCATAAAAAAATTTCCAAGAATTTTCCGTTTTTAAGCTACATCGAAAGCACATCAATGATTATACCTCTTACATGGAAAAAAATCTGCCGAAATGCGCTATTTTAACAATAAAAATTACCCTAAAAATATTTCTATTGTACTTTTACAATATATTTCGTACGGAGTTGTTGCGCAGCTTAATATTTATTCCTCCAAAATATGCTAACAAATTCCAGCTCGATAAGCGAGGGCGGTTTGAAAAGTTTATATGAGGTGGCGCCACAAATTAGCCGCCGTTAGCAAGCAGTAGCGGATTGTGACTTTTTTAATGTGGAAGTGTGATTCGACGAACAAGGTGTGACAAATTTTGAGTAAGGAAAGATGCGTAATTAACAAGAGTCGCGCTACTTTTGATTTTTCGTAATCGAAAAAAACGAAGGACCTGCCGTCACAAAACATTTTTATATAAATAAGTTAATGGACGCGCAGATCGAAACCGATTTGGAAGAAGTTCGTGGGACACCAGTTTTGAAGACTGTTTATTACTGGATTAATGAGTTTTAACGTGGACGTAATGAGCACAAACGACGAACTGCTCTCCGGATGTCTCACCGAGGAGTCGCCACTGAAGAAATTGGTGAAAAACTATATGGTTTCGTATAGGAAGATTGCCGAGTGCATGTGCACGAGACAGCCGAGGCGTTAGACATTTTTGCTGAATGAGAGTATAAAGTCCTGCATGAAGATTTAGGTATGAGAAAGCTGCCTGTGCGATGGCTGCCGCGACTGTTGACAAAAGTGCAATCGAATGTACATTTCAAAGCGGTGTTTAGTGATGTTTGATCGCAATCCGAACGAACTTTTTCGACGATTCTTAACTGTGGACGAGACTTGAATCCATCACTACACGCCCGAGTAGAAAAAACGGTCAAAACAGTGAACTTCATCAAGTAAATCGGCATCAAAGACGGCCAATGTGGTCGCATCGGCTACTGTTTTCTGGGATTCCTAAGGGACCATCAAGATCGAATATTTATAAATGGGTACAATCACGGGAGCATATTATTCTGCATTATTGGATAATAAGGAACTCCTGTAAAAATATAATGAATTTAAAAATATGTATACATATAGAGCAGCAAACGCCGATTCGGAATATACAACTTTTATTATATATATAATTATACGTAGAATTTATAAATCGTTATTTAAAAGTGAATAAAAATCATCTCATCGAAACACCTTGTAATGTTGGTACCATTGCATTTGGAATATCTGACGTCACAGTTGCATTCTGTTTTTGGGTATGGAAATTTTTATTTTTTCACTTTTGTTTTCTATTTTAAATATGTATTTTTTTAGTTTTGACGAAATTTAAACTTAATTTGGGTGACTACGCTCAATAATTATTGTTCAACATGAAAAAAAATTATCAGTGAAATAAATTAGAGTATTCATGAGCAAACCAATTGTCAACACGAATATTATGACAATATTAATGCTCAATACTATTATTATTCTTTGAGTTAAAGTTTCTAAAAAGGTACATAATTTTATTAATTATGTTTAGTCATGGTTTACTATGAATATAATATAAAATTATGTATGGTTAAGCTCATCCCTGTTTTGACATTTGACATTCTAACCACAAAACTGATCAAATCCGACCGGATTTTGAGCGTTTTGGCGGGCATTTGAAAAATTGAAACTTTGAAAATTATTTTAACTATGAAAACAAACTTTAGAAAAAAAAATTGATATTTAAGTTTGAACGTCACTACTGATTAAAAAGTGGACTGGAGTTCCTTATTTGAAAAACAAAGTGAATGAAAAAAACGGCCAAGATTGGTACACAAAAATGCTCCCCTCCACCATGACAAAGCGGTAAACGTCGATTCTAGGTCCGTCCGTTTCATGTTTCCATCAAATTCTGGTAGACAAAACATAACATCACAGTTGTGCTTTTCTGCTGGTGACAATTTGTTTAAACACCCCAACCGAAAAATGAATGCAAGTGACTCGTTGTCACGAGCCATGGAGCCATGGAGGCATGACTGGAGACTGTCGTCAGAATCAGGAATATTATTTAGGAACCTGATTAATCTCGTTCTGTCGTGTATCTTCCAGTTTACTTCGGTTCCGAGCTGGCAACTAACACTCCAGCCAAATAGCGACAAAAAAGAAGTTGAAGGATTCTATCATACTCGTATCTTAATTTTCATCAATTATTTAAAATTAATTACTTTTGGTGACTACCAGGCTTCGCCCCAGTTTCGCCACTCTTCTCTTATTAAACAATTAAATATAGCAAACTGTTATATATATATATATATATATATATAGGATATATCAAAGTAAAATAAATGGATCACGATGGATATGACATTGCGTGCTCAAAATAGCTACGTTTACCTGGAGATTCTTTGCGAATTTAATGACCCCAAAGCTCACCATTAGTTGGTATTTAGTGAGATACATAAACAGACTTTAACATTTAAAAGGCGAATTTTATAGAAAATTTATAATAAATAAAACAATCAGAGCCAAAGTGGTCTAGAACTATTTTTGGAGGAAGTGGGATACATTGAGGTGTTGTACGTGAAACATCAAGCTCAGACAATTTAGTTTTAGTGGAAGAGAGTTAATTCGAACGCCAAAAGTTGAACGAGAAATTGAAAGGCACGTTCGCACATTTCAGTTCTACTTGAACCGATTTTGTGATGGTATTATAAAATACTGAAGGGTATAGAAATCATTAAAAAATTTCAAGATAAAATTCAAAAGCCGGATACGGCAATGCGACCAAAAATCCCAGCAAAAATGCTTTCAAGTTTATTTCAACTTAACTCGCTTCCACTGAAACTGAACCGTCTGAACGAGGCATAAGCGTCGTGTGTATACCGTTCCTCGTGAACAGGGCTTAATCTGGTGCACTGTGCATGGTATATTATTACTCTAAGGTGGCATACAAATCATTCGCTGAAAAATACACATATGAATTGGAAAGAAATTAAATTTTGTCAGGGATGAAACCGGCATTATAAATTGTTGTGCAATGGTGAAATCAATACATGCAAGGCAATCCAATTGCAAATGTAGTAGCCATTATATTTATTTATTTTTCTTATTCATATTGAAAGACGATAAAAAGAGTAGTTAGTATTTTTAAGTCAATATAATCTAAAAAGCGTAGCAAATTAAGGTCGTCAGTGGTTAGAAAAAGACGCCGGGTGCAAAATCATAGCAATGTACCACGAATCAAACCACAATCACTTAACCCTTAGGGCACTAAAAAATTAGACAAGCAAAAGGAAAACAAGGAAATAAACTAAGAATAGAACAGGACGGCTCTTATCTGATGATCTATATCGCGTATACCATAGGGACCTGAAAAATTCGCGGAATTTTTTGGGAAAAGTGGTGTTATTTTTGGGTTAAATTTGTGTTATTGGTGGGAAAAAGGGGGTTATTTTTCTCAAAAGCGGTGGTATTTTTCAATAATAGTGGTATTATGTTCCCTTTTTGGTATTTTGCAATAATAGTGGTGTTATGTTCCCTTTTTGGTATTTTGCAATAATAGTGGTGTTATGTTCCCTTTTTGGTATTTTGTAATAATAGTGGTGTTATGTTCCCTTTTTGGTATTTTGCAATAATAGTGGTGTTATGTTCCCTTTTTGGTATTTTGCAATAATAGTGGTGTTATGTTCCCTTTTTGGTATTTTGCAATAATAGTGGTGTTATGTTCCCTTTTTGGTATTTTGCAATAATAGTGGTGTTATGTTCCCTTTTTGGTATTTTGTAATAATAGTGGTGTTATGTTCCCTTTTTGGTATTTTGTAATAATAGTGGTGTTATGTTCCCTTTTTGGTATTTTGTAATACAAGCGGTGCATGTTTATATGTTTTTATTTTTTGAATATCGGAAAAAAATAACAGTACGCGGCGTTTTCGACATGAAGTTAGCTACGTTCCACTTTAAGGCTATTCAAGGTTGTCAAAACCATAGACAAATAAATATTTAGAACTTACAAGAAAACTTTCTTATATTAGAATACGTACAAGAATATCACGGGAAAAATACGAAAGTTAACTAACTAATTAACTAATCATCACACCATTTCGCCGCAGCGGCAGGCAGAGAGGACAGACCGCTAAATAAATCGACCTTGGAAATTTACCCGAAAATTGCGAAAACGGAAAAATTCGCGTTTATCGCGTAAAAATTCGCTTTATCGCAAATGTGAAATTTTCAGTTTTCTAAATACTATAGTAATATTGTTATGAAGTTTTAATGTCTACGTTGACATTGGGGGAAAGTTCCGTAAGAAATTATTTTTGGGAGAATTCACGAATCCTTCGCTAAATAAGGGTAACATTGTCGATATCTCAGCACTCGCTCAGGTTGAATTGCTGAAAACGGACATCAGCTTTACAATGATAAATGTTTTCAAATTTCGTAATAATTGCGATCGTTACGAATGTCTTACTCTAATAAAAAAACGTCAAGAATACGGACATACGATAATCAATAATTATTGTTAGGCCGATACGTTTCGCGAAGGTTAATAGCAATAATAATAATAATGGAGGTTATTATTTTTTATTAATAATCAATGTCTCAAAAACATGCAATTAAAAAAAAATTAAATGGTACAAGGAAAATAAATTTATCGTTATTTTATCGCCGCCCTGAAGAGGTTAAGGCATCTTCGAGGGGGGTGAGATTATTGGTCGACGGGTCATCACGAGCGTATATAAACCGGCCTCCATTAAACTGGGGTCAGTTCGTCTTAATTTTTTGTGGAGAGTACACACGTTGTTACATATCGAAATATAAAGAAAAATATACATAAATTTAATGTAATATTTTATTACTTTTAATACTGTGCTTTAGGTACAAAAAAGTGACGAAATAATAATTGCGAATTGCAAAGAAATTTTTGTGTAATTTACAAAAATATTGTGATTTTTTTCGTGAAAAACTTGACTCAGTTTTTTTTATGATCAGCTGATAAGTGATTGGTGTCGTTAAAAAGGGGATAGTTTTGTGTGAAGCAGAACAATTCTATAGAAGCTATGAAGGGTTACTATTGGTGGATGAGTCTGTTGGGGGTGTTGCTAATGGGTCTGAGTGTATATTCGCGCCCTGCCTCCCCGCAATCCGTAAGTTGTATTTTAATGCTTGTACCACATAATATTAAAAAAAAAAAAACAACAACAACTTTGACATCGTAATGACGTTTCGAATTAATAGCTCAATTTTTAATTTGTGTCTCTACGCTAAGATGATCAATTTTTTTTAAACCGTTTTAGCACAGACAAATAATTCTGTGATAGGTAGGTAATCGAAATGTTTGATTTTTTATTAAAATAATCTCGGCAAATTATTACCCCAACATAATAAGGTCATTATGTCAATGTCATTAATTATTAATAATGAAATGGATTCGTTTAAACTGTTGGTTGTTTATGTTGTTAAATAATTCTTTGTTGCACACGGGATAACCTAATAATGTTCATACCATATTATGTTATATTTCTATATTGCATATTAATCAAGTTTAATATAACTTCTAATTGGATTAATTCCAAATAGAATCATTTTTCAACTTCTAATTTAGCAATTGATAATTCATAGTGGAAATCCGTTTCAATGTGAATTTATGATTAAAAAACGTTCATAATAGTGGAATTAAGTAATAAATGTTTAAATTTATTATTATTAATTATTTTTATTGAGATTTAAATAATTTAATAAGAGATAAAAAATGGAGAATAATATTGACAAATGTTGAATTTGAGATATGATATCGATGAAGATGACACAAATTGAACTGGTCTCATTAGCTAAGTTGGTTAAGCGGTTGCCCCGGATAGGCAGAGGTCCTGGGTTCGAGTCCCAGATGCAACTGAAATCTTTTTATTTTCTGTCATTTTTTCCGTTTTCATGTTTCATTTAGGTTATGTGAATATTATTTTCTGAAACGATAAAATAAATGTTTTATTCTATATTAATAAATTGATATTAAAATAAAATCTTATTCATACAGAAAACTCCACCAAAACATGC
This sequence comes from Halesus radiatus, assembly GCA_022606495.2. Classification (NCBI taxonomy): domain Eukaryota; kingdom Metazoa; phylum Arthropoda; class Insecta; order Trichoptera; family Limnephilidae; genus Halesus; species Halesus radiatus. Next base: position 146,796 of record JAHDVE020006187.1, read on the forward strand.
ATTGGTTGTAGAAGGTATTTTTTGTTCCCAATATGAATGCAAGAAATGTTTTTGATTTCTGATTTTTGGGTACACAGTATATTATATAAATACATATACGAGTATACGTATATATATATATATATATATTTTTTTTAACAACTAGCTCCCGTTAAATTTCAGCAGCAAGCGCTCCGAGGTATGAACCTCGTCCCCCAATGGCACTGCCTCCGCTACCGCAAGTTCGACTTCGTCAGGAGATGTCGGAACTACAGAGCCGGACGCAGATACTGAGCCGGAACGCCCCGCAACTGCGGGAGGCAGGACACGGCTCCACACACCTCGCATATGATAGGGATGCTACCGTTTTTTATCAGTTTACGCAGGATGGAATCTCAGAACAATCTGCCAGATGAGAGACAATTTGTCAGGTCCTTATTTTAGTTGCGTAATATTAGTGATGATTCTGTTCAGTTTAAAAGGAATTTAAATAAGTTCACAATTTGTTTCAAACAATTTTCCAGATAAGATAATACTCGTATAAGGCAGTCTAAAGCGCCCTGCAGACGGTCAATATAAATTGTCAATAATTTCGTCGAGGCACGACGAATGAGCTAGACAAGTATCAAGCAAAATAATTTATTTGCCAACTGGAAATGTGTTGTGTGGACTCTCTGGATGAAGATACTGGTAATTGACCGTTTCTGGGGTGATTAAAGACCGTTTTGAATTGAGCTGTCTGCAGCTACGAGACCGAAGAATTCCAACAAAATTTTATGTTTAAGTATGATTAAATGTTTTAAATTTAGATGCAAATTAGAATGTGGCATTCAGTAAGTGATATTAGCATGTGAGCAAAAGTTGCGGGGACATGGCTAAATGCATAAATTTGACATTGCATAGACAATGATGAATTGCACAAATTTGGCAAAGCGGGGTTTTAGATAGAACATTTACATATTATGGATCATAACGAGCACAATTGAGTATTAAACAGTTAAAATATGTCCAACCGGAAGGGTGACCAAATAAATTAACACACATATGAATCACCACACTTTTAAAGAGTGTGCTGATTCATACGTGTGTTAATTTAACATGGAACCATCCGGAAGACAGACTTTAGAAAACTTTAGTTTCCTGATATCGATGGGGCTATTGTGTCATTTACCGTTATTTGTTGTTTATCAAATATTTATAAAAAAAACTTATTTACATCGAAATAAGAAATGAAACAAACTTTTTAACGTTTCCTAAAATTCTAATCAAAATTCAGTAACAATATACAATATTATAAGTTCTTCCAAAAAAGCCGTTTTAATAGTACATGCAAGAGCAGGTTTTTCTTGTAATTTTTCTACAAATCAATCTACGAGGCCAGATTACTTAAATGAAATGAATACCAAACAAAATTACACTAATAGCGTATAGCAAATTAGTTTCATTAGAGTTTAGATATTGGACTGCAAACATGTCGACCTTTAATAAATATTGTAACCAAATTGTGACCAAAGGTTTTATGTCTATTAAACAATAATTATCAACGCCATAAATTGATTTCAATGAGAAGTGTGGAAAAATGTATTCTATTCACAAAATACCAAAGAAAATATCCATATTATATTAATTTGTCTAATTTAAATGGAGAAAATTAGTTTCCACCCCATCAATTAATTAGAAAGGTGGGGTATGGGTGCCGCCGCCCCGGGAACCATTCATTGAATAACCAACACCTCTGCAATAGGTCTCCCGAAGTGGTTCCCTACGTTTGGTGTCTTAGCAGGGGTGCCCGGGTTCACGGGGATTTTTCAGGTCTCGGTAGCGGATGCGTCTGCCCACCAGCTGCGTGGCAGGCCGGATCGGGAGAGGCCGGACCCCCTGATTCCTACCCATCACCTTTTTCCTTACCAGAACTTTCTATCTTTCCTTTCCTTAAAAAGACCTTCCACACAGCATCCCTAAAGATGATATAGGCCCCGAGGGAAATTATTTTCCGCAGGGCCTCCTGTGTGGTGTTAACGTAAAAAAAATATTAAAAGTATATTAATTTAAGTCCAATACGTTGTCGACTTGTTGAAAAAAGCATTTATATTAGTTAGGTACTTAACTTGTAAGGCAAAGGAAGAAAATTAAAATAAATTCGGCTTCTTGTAAATAATCCAGAAAAAAAACACGAATTTATTATTTTTAATTAATACAATTATTCACACTAAATGTGAGAGAAATTATAGTTTAGAAAACTTAAAGAATATTAAATATTTGGTGGAGTTGAGAAATTGTACAGGGTCTGATTTCAGTACCTAATCTATTGTGTAGATTTAAGATTATATTGAGGTAGAATTTAATGTAGTTTTCCACGAAAATGTATCATAATTTTGTATTTCAAAATGCATAAAAAACAAAATATTTGTATTTTTTTAAAACGTATTACACTAATTTTAATAATGTTGTATCTTTTGTGAACTTTCATAATTTATGCAAGTACCCTAATGGTGATTTCTGATAAAAAATCAACTACATATATAAAATATCTATACTAGTGTTGACATGATTGTCATTTTGATGATGATTGAATAAAAATTCCGAAAAATAAAGTGTTTTATTATCTAAAAGAACATGTACAGCAAAATAATATATCCCGAGAGAAGCAAACAGGTTTGAATTAGGGTTAGGGGAATGGGACAACAGGAAAGGGGCAATTGTTGGTCATTGCATCCAACAATTTTGAGGCGTACTTGTGGGGTACATAAAAGTGTTTACTCTTTGTAAATAAAATTGCTTAGTAAACAAATTGTACTTTTTTATTTTTCATTCCTATCCATTTGTTGAAAAAAAAAACCTTTTCCATATTCTCGGTTACAATGTCACACTGACTAACGAATCTGATATTGGAACCAAAATAGTTATAAAAAAAGATTTATCAGTAAATCGACATCCATCGAACCGATGACTTCAAAATGTCGAGGGTCATGTAATTGCTTATAACAAATACTCTAAAATGACAATGACTGTATTGCTTTTATAATAAAAAGAGGCTTTAAATGTTAAAATGTTAAAATACAATCCTAATAGCCTCTGTAAAAAACATATATATATATGAGCAAAAAAGGAGTAAAATCATAGGTAGTACCTAACATTTATAAATTTTTTAATTATTAATTATTTTTATTGGAATTTAAAAAACTTCATTGTAATATTTAATCATTGACGAAAATAATATTAACATAACCTAAATGAAACATGGAAACGGAAAAAACAACAGAAAATAAAAAGATATCAGTCGCTTCTGGGACTCGAACCCGGGGCAACCGCTTAACCAACTTAGCTAATGGACCAGTTTAATCTATATCATCTTCAATGTATTACAATGAGGTTTTTAAAATCTCAATAAAAATAATGAATAATTATAAATTTAATATATTCTTTAGACTTTTAAAAAAAGTCAATAGATGTCTCATGTAAATAAAAAATCGGATATTAATCCGAGACACTGTCTAGTTTGCAATTGTGTTCCTTAGGAATTTGTAATCATTATAAAGATAGCTGCCAACAATATAGGAATAATAATAATAATATAGGATAAAAAATGGAGTATTCTCCATTTTTTATCCTATATTATTATATTGACAAAATCTTGAAATTGAGATATGATATCGATGAAGATGACATAGATTAAACTGGTCTCATTAGCTAAGTTGGTTAAGCGGTTGCCCCGGATAGGCAGAGGTCCTGGGTTCGAGTCCCAGATGCGACAAATCTTTTTATTTTCTGTTGTTTTTTCCGTTTTCATGTTTCATTTCGGTTATGTTAATATTATTTTCGTCAATGACCTAATATTTATTTTTAGAATTTTCGATTTCTATAATTTATTAAGAATAATTTCACAGAAAATCTATTAAAATGTATGAAAAAAACTTAATTTCGAAAACTCGCGACGCTAGGGGCGTTGGTGCCATCTCAATGTATGGAAATGTCAGGGGCTGGGGGTATTTTCAGATTTCTATGGTATTTGCTTATATGTAATAATAGCTAAGTGGTGAAAATAAATACCTTCAATGTGTAACTATCAGGAGTGCTGATTCCTGACAAAATGCGCAAAAAATAAATAAATATTGTAAACATATAAAAACTGCAACCTATACTGAGATACCTTTCCTTATCAACTACTCAAGAGGCTGTATTTACGGAAATAGCTACACAGCCGTCGTAAGGTTACCGATACTGATAGATATACATATCACATGGTCAAAGCAACAGTCGGTTAGATTGATATGCAATCATAATTGGATAATTCCCTCTTTATTTATATTGCATGCAGTGGTGTTGCAATGAAACAGATGGGACATCAGTCAGGTATAGTCCTGCCAACAGGGACATGCGCGAGTCTTGACATAAATAGTACACATCGGAAAGTGCGGCATAAATTGATTAGACTTCAATAAAGTACACAAATCGTGACTTCTTACTTCGAGGATAGAGTGAGGTTACTGAGAGAGGACTTTAAGGTTAAAGGAAACGTGATACCCACTCGCAGTTGGCGCTAATTCAAATATACATATTAGAAAAAAAAACACTTAATGCTTTTAAATATTTAGATGAATTGTTTGTTGGCCGTTGTTGTTATTGTAAGTTTAAATCTCAAGTCCTTCAAGAAACTTATAAAAATACTGTATATGTTAGTATTGAAATAATATAATGTATTTTAGTTTCTTGAATGACTTGAACTTTAAATCTACAAAAGCAATTTATTGTATTTCATATTCCATGTGTATACCTGCCAACAAACAAATCATTTCATTGCTTAAAAGCATCAAGGGCGAGAGGGACGTCGGAGCGGAATTATTTATTATTTATTATTTCGAAATATTGATAGTGTTACTACGCAATACAATAAACATAATGTTTTTAAATAGAAAAATATTACTTTTTCTGACCGTCCCCTATTGTATGTTTCACAAAATATTTAAAAAATGAATATGGTTTTTAAAGTGGAGTAAAATATTTTTAATCCTTTCTTGTTACGTTTTTGTAAATAAACTTAACCAAAGATTTATAATTCGCAAAAAATTTTATTTTTTTTAAATTAAAGTTACGTAGCGTTTATGAAAAATTCATACTACACACTGTACTTTTTTTTTAAATTTATCTTATCGACATGTTAAAGAAAAACCTTCCAGGCTTATCCAGGCTTCAAAAGTCAAAAATCCTTAATTAACTGAAGAGTAATCCATTAATTCTATAAGATACGTCCCAAAATCTCTGAAATTAGGGGCAGTTAGTGAAAGCGATTTTGAAAGTTTAACCTAAAACTCCAGTACGTATTTCACATACGATTTAACATATTAAGGTTTGAGGATTATTGTCTTAGAAACCGTATACATTTTGCAAACTACTAGTACAGAATTTACGGATAAATCATTTGTTGAGTTAGCAACCTACAAAGTGCGTATTTTTGGGTGCTGATAGTTACATGGAACAATTCAAAATAGTCAAATGAAACACTCAAATTTTATTTTAACCACATTTATTTTACACGCCTACCGGTTTCGGAACAACCGTTCCATCATCAGGGCAAGTGTATATACTTGCCCTGACAATGTTTTTGTTTTTATTCAAAACTGTTTGATACCCATATTGAGATTTATGGTTTTTCAAAATTGTTGCAGTACTGGGCCACCAATATTTTCTAGGGCTCAATTATCCGTAAGTTGGATTGCATGTACTGTGGTATACTGCTTCCATGCCAAGATAATGTTGATTTACAATGGAGTTTTGAAAAATTACAGTGACATAAGAAAAATTAGAACAGAAAATAATATTTTATTAGCATTTTTGATTAATAATTACTTACCTACTTTAATTAATTTTTGTTTACGTTTATAATTTGTCTATACTTGAAATTATTTTTTAATATTTATACATTCCTGAGGATGACAGCATTGCTGTCGAAACATGTAGAGATATTTATTTATTTTTATAGAAGTGGTGTAAACAAAGTACACTTTTAATTATTTAAAAAATAATGGCACTAAAACATCACACATTTTCCATACATATGCATGTGTAAGTAATTAGGTACTAATGAAAAGGAATGTTCGTCTTATGTTGTTATATAAGCTTTTTTAAATGTTTATAAAACTCAATAAAAACACAATTTGCATTAGCTGTGTTTTTCAATTATTCAGCCTCAAACATGATATGAAGAATTATCAGCATTTTTAGTGTACTTTCAAATGTGACAAAATGTGTATGTGAGCCATACTAAATCTACCATTGTCAGAGTTACGGGCATCATATATTATGGTCCCTGACCCATTTGATGGGGTCCGTCCATTACGGTCTTTAACCAATCATATGCTGTGCATTCAGTGTTCATGGTACGCTGCTATGTAGGCAATGTGAAGCTACCATGATTTGCAACCGCGGTCCTATATTTGGTATACATGGGGTCTGTATATCCACAGCATGTCATTAAAAGACGCAGAGAGATTCAATTTATGGTTTACAGAGGCCCTCTTATAAGATTCTTCAAGGTACAGGAAAAAAAACATACATATTAGATATGTGGGAACCTCAGATCATAGAATACAAAGAGATATGCTGTGTTACATTTTTACTATCGGTTCAAGTGTCGTCTGTTTCATAACCAATACTACCGTATGCTCACACTTACGCGAAAGTGCTCGCCCCCTTTCCATACCTACATACCGATCGCGTAAATTTGGTTGGCACTAATACTTAAACAAAATTCTGTGCGTACACATTCCATTGACATACAAATGAACCCATACATTCAAGCAAAATACGATAGGGATTGCGCGACCACGAATCGATATTGATAAATAAAAATCGATTTTTTAATTCAAGAATAACTTTTCTTTCGTAACAACCCGTATCGATTGTTTCATACCTACAATTATGTAACTAAATCTTGTCCCTGTAGTTTTTGGTTTTGTCTAATAATTCACAATGACGCACGTAATGTGTTAAAATCCATAATATGTGATTTTTTTTAGGGGTTTGACAGTATTAAAGAATATGGAAAGACTGATAAGGACATTGAAATAAGAGTGAATGCAGGAAACTCTATTAATAGAGGACGGAATGCGATAGTCGCTAATAAAAAGTAATTTAAAAAAGCGAGGCTGGCAGTCCACAATGGGGTGCTGATACCAACCCTGATGTATGTCAGTGAGGCACGGAACCGGCAGAGGTAGGATGAAAGTATACCGAATGCTGTAGAAATAAGATCCCTTAGGCATATGTGTGGTAAAACCATGTTTGACCGTGTTATAAATAAGGAGATTCAGAATGAATGCAAGAGTGAAGAAAGTATAATGAAGAATAAAATAGAATAATTTAAGAAAGGTACACCAGATGTTTTGGGCATGTGGAGTGGATGAATGGAGAAAGGAGTGTAAAGAGAATATGACGCAAAAAATGTAGAAAAAGTCAGGGACGACTGAGGAATACATGGCCCGACCAAGTGAATCAAATAATTGAATCTGGTCATGATAAAAGTCTGAATAATAAGAGTATGTATGAGATGATGTATAAAAGTGGATGAAGAAAGTGAATGTGCGCCAAGACAGAGTTCAGTGCGGGGAAACGGTATGATAGATATATTAAAGAATCATCTAAATCATCCTACCTCCGTGATGGCAGCGCGAGTGTTCAGCAAGTAGCTGGCTCCGCCTTGTTGGGCCCTGACGATGGAGGTCTTCTGTTCAGCCATCAGGGCACTGTAGGCAGAGGGCGCGGGCCGGGAGCTCGAGGGCAGCTTCTCTAGGACCTGGGAGGACTCCGAGTCTGATTCTGATTGCTCAATCACAAAGATTTCCTGGAGAAAAAAAAAATGGAAATCAGTTAATAGATTTGACGGGTAACATTAATCACAGTTTTTATGTGTATGCATACATCATCACAGGAAAGCAACCGTGCTATTACACACAAAACTGTAATATTACGTAGTGCAAATTAAAAGCAACAAAACCGTTAACACCAACTGGTTTCACTTATTTCAAGCATCATCGACGGCCTCCATGGTCGAGGGGTAAGGCTCTCGACTACGAATCCGAAGGTCGCGGGTTCAAATCCCGGCATGCGTAAGTAAATTTTATTTAATTAATTTGTGCTGTTTTACAATTAATTCATTTAAAAATAATATATAGTATATTTGTGCACGTTCCAGAGTGGAAGATACTTTCAGTATCACCCTGGTGAAAGACCACCATTCAGAATTGAAAACGTTGCTTGAAATGGCTTTTAGCCGTGTTTGGTGACCAGATCTGAATAGCCAGGTATTTTCCCACCTTCCTCTTCCCCTCCCCAATACCTTCAGTCTCACAACATTCCTCAATTGGGAATGCTGTAGTATCACTGGCTCCAGACGGTTGGGAGCAGTTGGGACTCTTGTGCGGTATTCATATAAACAATAAAAAGGGTAAAATTTGAAACTTTTAAAAATGTTTTAAATTTTACCCTGATGAAGCTTGAGATAAGTGAAACCGGTTGGTGTCGTTTAAAAATAAATTAGTGGTTTAAAACAAAATGTTTGTTTTATTTATCAAACTATATAAATATATCAATCCACAAAGTAATTGCATTCTACGAAGATATAAAAAAAAAGTTACCTTTAAATCTAGAACCTAGATAGATCAACACATAAGCATAAAAGATAAATTGATTGATTTTTCAAAGTTGACAAATACGCACTGGCGGTCGGAATACATAAAGAATGCATACAACACACTTTTTAACATTATTTTTCAACACTTCAATAAAATTAATGGTGTTCTATCAACCGAGTGATACTAAATGTATCTTCATATCAATAAAATCAATGGTGGTTTTCAACCGAGTGATACTAAATGTATCTTCATATCAATAAAATCAATGGTGGTTTTCAACCGAGTGATACTAAATGTATCTTCATATCAATAAAATCAATGGTGGTCTATCAACCGAGTGATACTGAATGTATCTTCATATCAATACAATCAATGGTGGTCTATCAACCAAGTGATACTAAATGTATCTTCACATCAATAAAATCAATGATGGTCTATCAACCGAATTATGCTAAATGTATCTTCATATTAATAAAATTAATGGTGGTCTATCAACTGAGCGATACTAAATGTATCTTCATATCAATAAAATCAATGGTGGTCTATCAACTGAGTGATACTAAATGTATCTTCATATCAATAAAATCAATGGTGGTCTATCAACCGAGTGATACTAGATGTATCTTCATATCAATAAAATCAATGGTGGTCTATCAACCGAGCGATACTAAATGTATCTTCATATCAATACAATCAATGGTGGTCTATCAACCGAGTGATAGTAAATGTATCTTCATATCAATAAAATCAATGGTGGTCTATCAACCGAGTGATACTAAATGTATCTTCATATCAATAAAATTAATGGTGGTCTATCAACTGAGTGATACTAAATGTATCTTCATATCAATAAAATCAATGGTGGTCTATCAACCGAGTGATACTAAATGTATCTTCATATCAATAAAATTAATGGTGGTCTATCAACTGAGTGATACTAAATGTATCTTCACAACAATAAAATCAATGGTGGTCTATCAACCGAGTGATACTAAATGTATCTTCATATCAATAAAATTAATGGTGGTCTATCAACTGAGTGATACTAAATGTATCTTCACATCAATAAAATCAATGGTGGTCTATCAACCGAGTGATACTAAATGTATCTTCATATCAATAAAATTAATGGTGGTCTATCAACCAAGTGATACTAAATGTATCTTTATATACATTTATTATACAGTCAAATTTGGTTATAACGAGCGCGAGGGGATCGACTAAATTTGCTCCTGATAGCCATTACTCGTCATATTAGAAAAAGGTTTTTTTTAAAGGTATGTGTATCTACTTACCTGCCTCTACTCAATATATTCGTCATATTACAAAAATATAACACTTATAAGGATAAAATTTTTAAACATTGATTGATTTAAAGATTTCATTTTCATGTTAACTTAATTTCCCCCTCAAAACACTCAACATTTTATAACTTTCATCACCTGGTTCGGGGGCTTACAAGAAAAAAATCATAAAATTGTCATCATATCGCTAGCTTGCTGTGCGTATTACTTCGGTTGTAAAAATCTCACTTATCATAAATCACTACGTTGTACGATTATTATTGGTTTCAGTTGTAAAATTTCACTTATCTAAATCAGTGACGCACAACCTGCGGCCCAATTCGTGCGGCCTAATGTTTTTATTAAAAAAATCTAAATGTTTGCATAATTCTTGAAAACCCTTGCTAAAAACATTAATTCATATTGTATGTCCTAAATAGAACAAAATTTGAAGAATCTGTTTGGATCACACGAAAATCAAAAAGTCCCAAGAAATGCAAAATCATGAATTTTGATGTCAACTTGTAGGTCGGGAGCCGCGTTTGATAATTAGGTAAAGCGGTCCCTCTGCTAAAAATGTTGTCCATCACTATCATACCCACTTACCACATGTAGGGTTGTAGGTTAGGGTAGGTACTAAGATATTTTAATTAGTTTTTAAGTAAAATTGATGATGAGTAGTAGTAATGCAAGAGATATAAAAAGGGGACAAAATTGAAAAGCCCAATATTCGCATGACTAGCAGATTTTATATGACAATTTTACATAGGGGTCAACATATCTATCCCGATGGATAGGAATGTTTCACATTGTGGGCAATCTTACACAGGTAGTGCCATAAAAATGTGAATCTGTCTCTAACGGGATTTAAGGAAATTTCCGCCAATCGCCGCCCTGCTCACCGCAGCACTATGCCGCCACCTTTGTCTGTAATTACTTATTTTGAGATTTTTTTTTTTCATACCTCACGATCTATGTACGTACCTACCTATGTATGTATTAGAAATTGTGTTGACAAAATTATTTGTATGGTATATTAATGAAGCGTCCTTGTCATAACAGCCAATGATTGTATGAAGATAAGCCTGAACTAAAATATTATCGGGTAATCGCTCATTACAGCCGTGAACTCGCAACTACCGGGATTATTATAACCAACTGTATTTTTTATGTACATAAAATAACTTTCTTATGTTTTGAATGATTTAAAAAAGTGAATCGCATTATACCAAAAATAAAAAAAATATATATTTAAACATTATGATGTATCATTTGAATAAAAACAGAATTCTTAAATGAACATCCGTAAGGCAAATTATAGAACATTCTGTATAAACGTGACCTATGCATGCCATATGTGTGCAAAATTAAAATGATTAACGATCTTATTATTCCCTCTACAACTTCCGTCAGGACACTTTCATCAAATGATCTCCATAAATATGTGTTGCTAAGTCGTTACTCCATTACCATTTTTACAAGAGACTTATTGTAACCGACGTGATCGTTTGTTCGTAATAATCATGATTCTTAGGATTCCAATTTTGCAACATTATGTTTATCAATGTACTTCGTGATTTGTATTGTACTATTTGCACCATATTGTGTACCATATTTATAACATTGGTTTCATCCCGCAGTGTTATCGACGTGATTGAACCACACGGGAATTTCCATAATAGATTGACTCCGCGGGAGCCCAGTACCGTGTGGCAGACTTTCCTATCACTTCGATAACACATCCGACCCCGCGACAACACGATACCGTGTTACGGGCTTTCAACAATGCAACTAACCCCGTGGCAGCACAGTACCGTGCACGGACCCCCCATTTACATGTCTGCCTCAGCAGCGCCCCTAGTGTAGAAAACTTGTATCACTTTGTAATGATATAAAAGCGAAAATTTCTGAAAATAAAGGCAGTCACACTCGGACGAGCAATCGTGACTCGTACCCAGTCGCATCTTGTAACCATAGAAAGTCTTTCACTTCTCCTGCCTCCCATCTGAAGGATTCCTGAACCGGCCTCAAGGATAGTCGGCCCCGTACCCCCAGAAGCATAGAAAGTGGCTTAATCCAGCACCTACATGTTTACAGTCTTGTAACGACAATGGTCGCTTACACTTATTCATCATCAGTATTCAACGATTTAGTTTTGGATGATGGGTTCCACAATCAGAGATTAGATCAGTCCTTTGTTCTCATTACATACCTGTTGTTCTCGTAGTATGTAAAGTCTGAACTCTGCGGGCCCCGCTTGACTGGGGGCGAAAGCTGCGGAGGTGATGTGGCCCCTCTGAGGGGGCAGAGCACCCAGCAGGGTTACAAGGGGGCGGGAGGAACTCATGCGGAATATAAATACTGTAAAAAAAAGAAATTAATTTATGCAATTAGAATATTTAAACTAAAATACATTATTAATTGATAAACTAAAGTTTTTTTTTTTTTTTAAGACAAGATTTTTGTGCATAACGCAAATAAAAAACAGTAATTATTGAATGAAACACTAGTATATATTGATTAACTTGGCGGGTTTGCGATAAGCCGACGTAGCTCAACGGTAGAGCATCTGACCGGATATCAGAAGGGTGCAGGTTCGAGTCCTGTCGGCGACATTTATCTTTTCTCGGAAGGTTTTTTCAATTTGGATGAGTGTTTCAGGCTAATAATTATTGTTTATAAAAATAATTGTTAAAATACATTAGAAAGATAAAAAGATGGCAAATGGTAAAAAGTAGCTTGATAATCCAAATCAATCCAGTTATATTGAATGTAGGATTATAGGAATTATGTAAGAAAACTTGTGATCACTTGGCACCATTATCTGGAAAAATATACAGATTTTTTTACAGGTTCACTCCTTCCTATCCTCTAAAAGAGGCTCCACACAGCATCCCCAAAGATGACATGCCCCGAGGGAAATTATTTCCCTCAGGGCCTCCTGTGTGGATATGAAAAAAAAAAGAAGATATTTCTCTATGGAAGTTAGTTTCTTGTATGCGTAAATTTTGTATATCTTTCCGTAGTAATGTATCAGTATTCGACGCATTCAATAAACCATCCAATTGCCGGGGGGTATATCGGTCTACCAATCTTAGGATTACTGTTCTATATACATTGTTAATTTAAGGTAAAATTGAACTGCCACCAGAAGAAAAATATGCCCACAAAAGAATCTTTAAACATTTCCTGATTCATATAGAATAATACGCTGTCTATGCGGCATTCATTTTGATAGTCAAAACTTTACATTCAAAATAAAAAATAAATATATGCAACGGTGGAGACCTGAATTATTTGATGCAGTTACATTTAGAGTAGACATGGACGAAATTAAAATGAATGAATTAAACTAATAAATTCAACCTCGTGACAGACCCGGTCTGATTTTCTGATTTAACATGGAATTAATTCTTTGTTCCTTAGCTTAGGCCTTACAACCCTACGATTATTTAACGTGCGGCACCATAATTACAGCATGGATACTATGGGCGTCATCGTAAGGTCGCCGAAGATATTGTCCAGTGTTCAGGACTCCATCTAACGTATAGAATCCGACACCGCAATCCATAAAAACAAGTATACCATCATTCGCACTAGTCCGTAGTGGCTAATCCCTCTAGTCAGCCAGCCAGTAATTCCGAGCATCACATATTCGCTTTCGAAGTCCGTATTCCCTAATTAAAATTCAAGTATTCAGTTGAGACGTTTTAAAAAAAAAAAAAATTTATTAATAAAGAAAGACAAATATTCCCGGGTTACGAATAACTTGACAAAATTTGAAATTTTCCTGTCAAAGTTTCGTCGTCTTATTCTAGGAGCCATGAAATCTTCCCCAATCAAGTCAATATAAGTAGAATGCTGTGAACCCTCTTGCATAAAAGAAAGCGATGCCTAGCAGAAAAATATATTTTCAAAACATATTCAATAACATACCATACCTTGATTCCTAAACTTCATCTTTAAAGTATGATGTTATTTCAAATCCAATTTTGAAAAAACATTCCCCCCCCTTCTCTATGACTGATAACTCTTTCCTGGATATACCCACCATAGGAGTACTACATCTCGTCAAATCGCACAATATTAGAAATGCCCTCATTCTTTCCAATTCGCTTAGCTCACTATAAAAAATAAGATCATCCCCACTTAATTCTAATAGCGATTCCCTAATCTGCTCTATCAGAGACCTCCTGTATTCCATTTCACTATTACATTCGTCAGTGGTCCTGGCCTGGATTCCGGGACAACATAGCGGATTCCATTGCTAAGGAAGCCACTGTTCACGGTCCGTTAAATGATATTCCTGTTCCAGTTAGAGACTATTTCCCTATTCTAAAAAGTAAATACAAACTACAAAGGTCCTCTGAATGGAAAATAGCTTCCCTAACAAACGTCTCAGTACTCATTAATACAATCTTTTATTCCTGTCAAGCCCTGGTTTCATAAATACACTTGAATGCCAAAAAAACATATTTCCTCCATCACTCGAATGAGACTAGGTTACACTTCTTGTCTTAGTCATCTCGCCTTACTGTGACTGTAGGTAAGAGGATACTCCGGACCATAATTTCTTTTGAGTGTCCTTTCAATGACCAATTTCCAAACTTTATGCATGAATTGGTAAAACCTTCTAAGTCTCAACTCTCCCCAAATTAACAATTTATTAGCAAAATATATTTATAAAAATGCCATTAAAATGTAAGGGGGAGAGGGATGTCGGAGAGTTATTATTTATTAATTCAAAATAATGATAGTATTATTAAGCAATACGATAAACATAATGTTTTTAAATAGAAAAATATTTATTAAACATTTTTATAAATATTTTTAAAATTTACATGGACTTAGCATTTTTCAAAATCTAATCAGAAATATTACTTTTTTCTGACCGTCCCATTGCATGTTTTACAAAATATTTAAAATACGAATATGATTTTTAAAGAGGAGAAAAGTATGTTTGATCATTTATCGGTGCGTTTTTGTAAATAAACGTATTAAATGATATTAAAAAAAAACTTTTTTTTTTTTTTTTGTAATGCGGATTACAAATCTTTGGTTATACCCTGTTCAAAAGTAACTAATTTTAAGAACAGTCTACTATTAAAATCTAACTGATTAAACATGGCCAAAATCGCCCTTAATGGGTGAAAGCCATAAAATAACAAAAAAATTAAATTAATAAATTCACAAGACTAGATTAATCAGACTGAATCAATTCACCGCTGCGAATGAATCTGCCCATGTCTAATTTATAGTGAACAATTATGCTGTTTTTTACTGTTACTTTGTATAGTATTTAATAGATTAGTTTTGCTTTTGTGTATGTGGAAATTATGTTTGGACTTACCATCATTTTCAGTGGTGACAGCAGCAACTCTATCTGAGAATGGATCTGCGATGAGACATGAAGTATTTAGTTGAACGACCCACACAAGTCTGAGAGAGAGCGTGTTCCAAACTGCCAGGGTCGTTTCTGTTGTGCAGGCCACCTGCAACAATCAATCAGTCATTAATATTATAGGTTACTAACAAATTTACATCATTTTATTGGATAATGTCTTTGGTTGGGAAAGAAAAATCGAGATCTTACAGATGAAGTGGAGTGACAACTTAAAGAGCTGCGGATAACAAACGGGTGAGAGTCGTCAAGAATTGGACAAACTGGAGACATTTGAGGGATGTCCTTATTCAAAGCCGGGTACAAGGCGTTAAAAGATAAATTTGGACAGGATATCAGGAAATAAACAAAGACATTCTCACAACACAAGCAAATAATTGAGATGTTTTCACTGTTTAAAATGTCCACTTTATTAAATATGTACGACGAATTAAGAAATGTTGATCTCGAGGAAGTGTCATAGCAATTTCTGCACTACAGCAGGGCTCCTGGATCACTGATCTAAAGCAGAGGTTAAAAACTACAGTAATTTAACCAAAACTTATTGCACTCTGACATTTAAAACCTTCAATTTGAACACTTTTGAATGTTGAACTTATGAGTTCAAGGCTCTCCATGCGGGGCAGAACCCTGGGAAATGGAGAAACCTGGTTCATCAGCGCTATTAAAGTGGGGATCATGATTTCCAGCAATAAGGGAACGATTCAAGAGGAAGAAGTTAAAAAGCTGCAAAGAACTGGGCCATAGTGTTATGGCTGGTGGCTGTAATAACTGCGAAAGTGAAAAGTTAAATAACTTACAAAGTGCATATGATGGTCCCTTCCGAACTGCACCTGCCTCCCTTGGGGGCGCAGGGCCGGGTGAGACAGGCAAGCCTTTTGGCGTCCCTGGCAGGTGTCCCACAGCGTAAGGCGGGCCCCTGCCCAGGCGGCGCATACAGAGCCGTCGCCACTCAAGGCGCAGCCCCCCGCGGGCCCCCCGGAAGGGCGCCCAGCTGCCACGGTGCACCAGGCTGCCTTGCCCTCTGGAATGGGATAAAAAGTTAATGATATATTATATGAGATAGATTAAATACGACTGATATGGTTTAAGATTCTAACAGCCAAGTTGTATTCCTTCTTCTAAAGCAACAGCCTGTACATTTGTCCTGATGATGGAGACTGAAAAATTGTCCAAAACGTATGCTAAAAGAGAAAGAAGGGGAATATGACACGATATATAGTACACCAAAAATAAAATAGCACAAAATTAGACTGTTCAATAGACATGGACGAAATTGAATGATCTCGTGACACACCCTGATTCTCAATTTAACACAAAATTAATTCGTCATTCCTTAGCTTAAGCCTTCCAACCCTATGATTATTTACCGTGCGGCATCATAATAATGGAGTGGATACTATGGGCGTCATCGAAGTCACAGGAGATATCGCGCAGTGTGCAGGACTCCATGTAACGTCTAGAATCTCGCACCGCAATCCATAAAAACCCATACGTCATCGTTTGCACTAGTCCGTAAAGGCAAACCCCTCTAGTCAGCCAGTCAGCAATTCTGAGGAGCACATATTCGCTTGGGCCGATCGCATCCGTATTCCTCAGTGAAATGCATTTCATACTAATTTGTGACAAACGTCTCTGGTTCGTCGATATCGAATCTGTCCATACTAGGTCTGCAGGGCACAAGTTAGTCAAGTCACTGCGAGACACTAGTAAGAAGTTCTTAATTCAATCCGCAATGGCTGCAATGATTTCGTTTGTGTTATTCCCAGCCAGCGCGGCCATGCCGCCACTTTCACTAGTCGGGTGGGAATTTCCGAAGGAATCAGTACTCGGTAGGGTATTGAGTATGCATCTTTGTTTGGGTCATAATATTATCATTAAAAACTAAACCATTATTTACTACATTGAGGTGTATACACATTTTCCGTATTATTTATTATCTGGTTAAGTCAGATTGTTATTTTCACGTCTATTTTATTTTTTAATATTTTATTTCCAACACAAGCACAATTTACAATGCAAGAAAAACTCCCGTTTTCATTTATTATATTTTTTTTAATTATTAGACTTTTATCATGAATTAAAGGAATCAATTAAATGAATAAATTCACATGACTAGGTGGATCAGACTGAATCGATTTACTACTGCGAATGAATCTGCCAATGTCTATTGTTCAGCATTTTTTTAATAACCTCACCCGACTTAATACATTAGCCCTAAAAATTTTGTGGCAGTGAATCCACTGAAATTTATTTAATACTCTTAAATAATAAAGAAAAAAAGAGTTTAAAAAAAGGAATCGGAGTAGGCACTTTCTAAGTAAATTATACTAAATATTTGAATGCATTTTAAATTTAAAATACATATAGAGTCAAACTCTCTTAAGAAGTTTTCCAAGGGACCGGAAGAAAAAACTTCTTATGTGGGAAAACCTTACAGGTGGGACAAATTGGGCCATTTTTGAAATTCAGTCTTCAAGGAACCGAAAAAACGAAGCATTGAAACTAAGTGAGAACTTCTTAAGAGTGTTTCATTGTACTAAACAAAATCAAAGAAGAAAATGGTTTTGACAAACACACTTTAGGAGGGAAAACGAGTAAAGAAACAATAAATAATTTGCATTACTAATTACTGTCTGACATTTTGTAGTAGAAAAAAATATGGGCGATGTGATTGTTTAAAATGTTTTAAATACCAACGCCAAGATGGTTCATAGGAGGATTATAAGTGTAAAAAAACAAAATGGCCCAAGTGCATGTTTTTTACTTTCACCAAACGGTATCCAGAAATTAGTGGCACTATACGAAAGAAGATGATTCTACATCAAAATCTACTATACGAAAGGAGATGATTCTACATCAAAATCTACTATACGAAAGGAGATGATTCTACATCAAAATCTACTATACGAAAGGAGATGATTCTACATCAAAATCTACTATACGAAAGGAGATGATTCTACATCAAAATCTACTATACGAAAGGAGATGATTCTACATCAAAATCTACTATATGAAAGGAGATGATTCTACATCACATTTTTAGACAATTTTATGTTTAAAATTTTTTAATCATTTAACGCTTTACAAGGAAAACAATTACACAAAAAGGGGATTTTCCGTATTTCTGAAATTTATGTATCGAAATAACCATGTATTAGATGTTAGATAGATAAAAAAAAATAAAAATATCAAATTCACAGACCAAAAATACAAATAATTAAAAAAAAGGAAACATGTTGTTTTGCATTGTTTCTTTAAAACGAACTGTCAAATACGGATGTGAAAAAATTAAAGACATAGCAGCTTGGTAATGAAAAAATGAAGTTCCACTTTATTAAACGACTACATTTTATTGCCAAGCTACACGTTAGTTTACATAGAAAACAGACTAACCGTATCCAGGTATAGAATCCACCAGTGTCCAAAACTTCAGTTGGTTGCTGTCATCAAAGGACACCGCAATGGACATGTCCATGGCCATGTGGAGAGCTGCCGGGGCTGCGGGCCTGTGCGGTCTCGCCACCACGGTGTGCAGTGACCAGCCGCGGTCTCCCCTGGATGAAGACCCGAACCACCGAAGGCGCTCCTGCTCGCCGCGGCCCTCCCACGTGCAGAGCCACTGGCCGCGGCAGCCGACTGACATCTCTATAACCTAGAAATGTGTGGTAAAAGAGTATTGTAAGAATGTTGTAGTCAAACCAGTCACGGCTGAGAAGCATCATTATAATGGAGATGTGTTCATCTTTCTTCTATGTTGATTTGAGTAAGATTGAGTGAAACACTGTTGGGAAAAGATTGAATAATGAAAAAAAATTATGTAGAAATGAGTCAATGAACAAAAAACAATGCCAACACAAAGGCGTTGATATTTTTTTATTAAGCAGAAGGAATAATTACCTCAATTTGTTCAGGCTGAAGGTTGTCCCTCTCTGGGGGTACTATATTTGTAGTGGTAACATCAAGCTGCAAGAAGAAGAAATTGTAACTCAGCATATCTCACTCAATCTAAGAGAAGTAAATGCACATGTACAGTAGAACCCCGATAATTGAAAAAAACCCACAAATCGAAACTAGCTAAAAAAAAAAAAAATAATAAAAATATGCAACAAATTTTTGTCATGTAATTTGATTTGTGCAAAATAAAACATAATATCGTAAATACGAATCGGACAGGCCAGCCGTGGCGGTAAAACGCCGTAAATTTTTTGTTATACTCGTATATCATTCTAAATCGTATTATTATTTCGTAAATCTTAATCTGACCAATCGGTAACAGGCAGTGAAAATTCAATTTAAATGGAATAAGTCGTATCATTACGCTTTTACTTTGAATACCTCTTTCTTAAAATTATGAGGTATGTGGGAATTCAGTAATTCTAAAATTATTTTTTGAGGTCCGTGGATTTCAAATTATCAGGGTTCTACTTTATAGTATTAAAGCAGATACATAATACAATGGTGTAATTGACGGCCTCCATGGTCGAGGGGTAAGACTCTCGACTAAGAATCCGAAAGTCGCGGGTTCAAATCCCGACATGCGCAAGTAAATTTTATTTAATTAATTGGTGCTGTTTCACAATTAATTTAAAAATAATATATAGTATATTTGCGCACGTTCCAGAGTGGAAGATACTCTCAGTATCGCCCTGGTGAAAGACCACCATTCAGAATTGAAACGTTGCTTGAAATGGCTTTTAGCTGTGTTTGGTGACCAGATCTGAATAGTGGGGTATTTCCCCACCTTCCTCTTCCTCTTTTTCTTCCCCTCCCCAATACCTTCAGCCTCACAACATTCCCCAATTGGGAATGCCATAGTCTCACTGGCTCCAGACGGCTGGGAGCAGTTGGGACTCTTGTGCGGTATTCATATTAAAAAAAAAAATTTGATAGTCTAAAATGCACTTCTGTTGGCCAGTTATTTGGCCAGAAATGAAAGGTACGAAGAAGCATGACTATTTACAATAATTAATAGTTACTGTTGAAAAGTAAATATGTAGTATCCCCATAACTTATCCTTTTTAGCCCTGAAATATATATTTTTTAAATCTTGTATTTTCTATACACTTACTTACCATTTGGATACCTATGGGACAGTGAAAAAAAATTACCCTCTTCCCCTTCTTTCAGAAATAACCGCACAATTTAAAGTCCCCATGAGAACACCAATAAAAGACATCTTAAGTGTTTAGCAGTCCCTAACATCCAAAATATCTATGCTAAGAATGTTTTAATCGAACATATAAAAATAAATTCAATTCAATTCAACTGTTTATTCTTTTTAAAAATTTTACAAAATTTACATTTTAAGGCATTTTTAAAGATGATATAGGATGTACAACATCCAAAATAATTACTTATAAAAATAATAAAAATTAAAACAAAAAATAAGTTAGACATACATAATCTCAGTAAATTGTATACAAGGCATACTGGCATTATGCAAGTAGCAACATAGCTTTACGTTTAAATTCAACTTCATTGATACTAAATATGTGGATATCCGAAGTGATTCTATTTAACAGCAAGATTGCCCTCCCCACCGGCATGACCATTGGCAAGTTGGTCCTGCAGGCCGGGAGATAAAACAGTCTATGCTGTCGGTGACGGAGATAACCATCGGGAACATAGAAATGAATGTTCTCCATGACAGCCGAATTTTCGAACCATCCGCGAATCAGTCTGAAGAAATGTGTCACAATGTGTCACAATGTGTACATCCCTTCTGACCCGCAGATGGTTCATTCCGAGCATACCTAGGAGAAAGTCGCTAGGATAGAGCCACGGGTAGTAGCCATATTCCCTCAAATAAAGAAATCTTAAAAATTTCTTCTGAACTCTTTCCAACATGAGGGAATACTTCACCTGATGTGGGCTCCAAACCACCGACCCACTCTCAAGCCTACTCCTTACTAGCGAGTTATATAAAATTATGAGAACCCGAGTGTCTTTAAAATTCTTTGAAGTACGTAGGACGAAACCCAGCATTTTTAATGAAGTACTACAGGCGACTTCAATATGAGCATGAAATGTCAGCCTACTATCAAACACGATACCAAGATCTTTCATAGTGGAGACACGTTTTAAACTTCGGGTGTTCATATTATACCGGTAAAACCAAGTATGACACGCCCTTGTGAAAGAAAGAATGAAACATTTAGAAATATTGAACTCAATCTGATTTCTCTTACTCCAATCAATGATTCTATCAATATCCGATTGGAGTCGATTGCAGTCTTCTAAAGTTAATATTTCTAAGAACAGTTTTAGGTCATCAGCGAAAAGAAGAAACCTGGAATGCAGAATGCTCTCTGCGATATCGTTAATAAAAAAAGAAAAGAGGAGGGGGCCTAAATTAGAGCCCTGAGGAACTCCAGAGAGCACAGGAAATAATTTAGACAAAAATATTCCATGCGATACAAATTGTTTTCTTCCAGTAAAATAGCTGGCAAAGAATATTAGAAACCGTAAAGAAAAACCTATCATTGACAGTTTATTTAATAAGATGTCATGATTTACAGTATCAAAAGCCTTTGAAAAATCATTGTATGAGCAATCAACTTGGTAGCCTTTATCTAAGGATTTTGATACATAATCTGTGAGTACCAATAGGTTCGTGTCTGTTGATCGGCCCTTTCTAAACCCATGCTGTTCCGATATTATAAATGGCTCTACTTGCGACAGCATGTGTTTGTGGAGTATTGACTCGAACAGCTTTGCCGGGCAGAGAGAATAGCCACCGGTCTGAAATTTTCCACAAATGTCTTTGACCCGCTTTTGAAGATAGGACAAATTTTTGAGACTTTCCAGGAATCAGGAAATATACCAGTTTCTAAAGAGAGGTTGAATATGAAGCTTAGTAGCAGCTTAAAAAAATCAACACATCCTTTCAGAAAAAAAGACTGGTAAAAAATCAGGACCAAGAGAATGTGTATGTTTCATTTTTGTAATGGAAGATTTTACATCTGATTCGTCTATATGACGTATATCAATGTTCTGGGCTCCCTTCACATTCATCTTGGCAGCAGTATTGGGATTTAGTAAAAAACCAAAGAATCCTACTTTTCACAAGACGAGAGATAAACAGTACATGTACAGTTATGAATACAGTGAAACTCGCTTAAGAAGTTCCGGCTTTAGAAGTTTTCATGCTTAAGTGCATGTTATAGGGCGAACAGAATTCCTCAACTATGAAAATGTCTCAATTTTTTTGTCACTAGCTGGCACTAATAGTACATTCATGCGAATTTATGAAATTATAAAAATACGAGGGCTGTCCGTAAAATAAGGTCTCCAATGATTTTTCGCAGGGGAAAACATGTTTATTTGTATTAATAAGTACATTTCTTATTTTTCTACATAATCGCCATTGTGAACGATGCATTTTTGCATGCGGTGTACAATTTTTTTTATGTCTGTGTTATAGAACTCTCATACCGCATCGCGCAGGTACGTACGCACGACATCTTCTTTCAGCTCCTCATCGGTACTGAAATTCATTCCACCCGGGTGTTTCTTCAATTCAGGGAAGAGATGATAAGTCACTTGAGGCCATGTCTGAGCTGTAGGGGGGGTGTGTGACAGTATTCCATCCAAATCGGGCGATGAGAGCTGTTGTTGCACGAGCGGCGTTATCATGATGCAAACGCACTCCCTTCGTCAGCATACCCCTTCTTTTGATTTGAATTGCACGGCGAAGGTTCTTCAAAGTCTGGCAGTAGCGATCAGCGTTTATTGTTGTGCCGGTAGGCATGAACTCGAACAACAATAACCCCTTTCTGTCTCAAACACGCTCGCTACCACTTTGCCGGCAGACTATTTTTGTTTAAACTTCTGCGCCGTCGGCGAATCTGAATGACGCCACTAACGGGTTTGTTCCTTTGTCTCCAGGTCTCATCCCTAGTCACAATTGAGTCGAAGAATTCCTCGCCATTGCACTCAAGGAATTCACGGGCTGATTCAACCCGTTGTTGTTCATGATCTTCGGTGAGCATTTTTGGGATCCACCTTGCGCAGTCCTTGTGTTATCCCAAATGTTCTGTCAAAATCTTGTCAATAATGGTCCTACTGACATCAGGGTGCATGATACAGAGCTCCCGAATCGTTACCCGTTGATCAGGAAGCATTGATTTTTCCACTTTGGCAATTGTTTCGTCTGAAACCTATGGCTGTCCGGCACGCTTTTCATCATGGACATCTGTACATTCATTTTTTAATTCTCTGTAACATTTGCAAACGTTTTTCGTGCTCATACACTGTTGCCCGTCCAGTTCACGTAGCTGAGAATGAATGTCTACGGGGGTTTTGTTCTTTGCACACAAAAAACGAATTACAGAGTGTAATTCATACCTGGCAGGTGCGGCAAGTGGAAGTACCATCGGGAGACTAAGCGTCGCAGAGAGTGCAGCGTGGCGGGGATTTAGAGTGGAGGAACCAGGCTACACGCCAGGGTTGCCGGATCACGTGTAAAATCGTTCCTCGCGACCGCAGCTCCTTGTAGACCTTATTTTATGGAAAGCCCTCGTATAACATCAAACATGTGTTCCTACCGCATTAACGTAAATAATGGGAAATATTAATTTTAAAAAAAGGATAGCTTGTTTACAGAACCTATTTTGAGTATTGATTTGTGGAGCAAAAAGGAGCAATTACTTTGGAATTAACATTTCTGAGAGAGAGAGTTCTACACGGTGTCTGGATACTCGAGATGCAAGCGGAAAATTGGTGAATCTACCTCACATTAGAGTCCATTTTGTGATATGACTTTTATTTATTTGAGCTTTGGTTTTCGAGTAAGTCGAGTCCGAAGGTAGATTTTTTTTGGTCAAATTCAAAATGTTCTTTATCTTTCGAAATGTGTCGATGCGTAGACCCGGCTCTAATAGTTTCTTTACCGTAAAGTTGCCGATATATTATATATATATTGATTAGAACACGTGAGAAATGGTTTCGTCAATTTAAAAGTGGAGATTTCGATTTAACAGACAATGAACATCCTGGTGCAACGAAAAAGTTCGAAGACAAGGAATTGCAGGCGTTATTGGATGAAGACCCAACCCAATCGCAACAACAATTGGCCCAAACACTTAATGTGACCCGAGGAGCAATTTGCCAACGTTTAAATGCCATGGGAAAGATCCAAAAGTATGGAAAATGGGTACCACACCAAATGAACGAGAGACAAATCGAAAAAACCGCCAAACCGCCTCATACAGCTAAAGTAGTGAAGAACACTCTCAAAGCATTGAATTGAGAAATATTATCGCACCTGCCGTACTCTCCAGACCTTGCCCCGTCCGACTATCACCTTTTCGCATCGATGGGACACTCACTAGCAGAGCAGCGCTTCGCCAATTTTGAAAAAGTCGAAAAATGGCTCGTCGAATGGTTTGCCTCGAAAGAGAATTTTTTTTTTTGGAATGGTATCCATGATTTGCTTCAAAGATGAGAAAAATGTATAGAATCCTATGGTCAATACTTTGAATAAAAAAAAATTGAGATTCCTTTAAGAATTAAGCGTTTTCGTTATTGAAAAAACCGGCAAACTTCAACTAACACCCCTGGTACACTTAATTGACTTAATTTGAAAATGCAAAGAGATTAAAACAAAAAAACTGATTTAAGTTTGTTTACTTCTAGTGTCTTGATTTCATTACCAAACACCACGTACATACCTTCCATACTTTGATTTTATATCACTCTTCAAAAGTGTAAAATACGAATAATAAATAAATAAAAACTGACAAAGTATTTTTTCCATTTCTCCATTTACCAAATGTCATGTACCTAAACTTAATTTGAAAAGAAAAAGATCGATAAAAAAACCTTCACAAAATTTCAGTAAATACAAATAGGAGTGTAAGGAGAATATATGACGTGAATGGAAGAAGAAGACGGGGACGACCGAGGAAGACATGGCACGATCAAGTGAATTACTTGAGTCGGGCCATGTCAGAAGTCAGAATAACAAGAGAATGTATGAGACGTTGTATGAAAGTGAATGCAGCAAGAAGTGTATGCCAAGATCGAGTTGTTTGGCGGTCCGTCCTCTCTGCCTACCCCTGCGGCGAAACGGCGTGATGGTTAGTTAGTTACTTAATACAGGCACAGCGCACAATCAAGGTATTCATTATACATATAAACATGCATGTTGAATGCACCAGACATGATGTTCGCTCGGAACAGTTGACAGATGGATAAAATTACACATTCGCAACCATCGTTCTGATGCGTTTCAATTAATATGACCGACAAGAGGTACATAAAAGTGAACAATTTTACACGTACAGAGAGAATTTGTTATACTTTATATTGTCTTCTAGCTTTTTGAGATAATTGAAATGTTTCAAGTGAGTCGGCATTATTCTTTTTGACCCATTTCTCGATTTCGGTGGTCTTTTTCGACAATATATACTTGATAAAACATAGAGCAAAAACTTTTGCTTCCACTGCCGAGGACTTCATTGTCAAAAAGAATAGTACATTCTTTGGTAATAAAAAATATGAAGTCTGGGAATGGCATACGAAAGGTAGTAATATATTGCCAATGTTTCCTGTTTTCTATCGATCTCCTATTATCTACCCTTAAGAAGTTTGGATTTTTCAGTCCCTTGAATACTGATTTGAAAAATGGCCTAATTTATCCTACATATGTTTAAGGCTTTCCCGCATAAGAAGTTTTTTTTTCGGTCCCTTGGAAAACTTCTTAAGAGAGTTTCACTGAATATCCAAATTTAAAACTGCTTTTGAACAAAGGAACTATGAATATCTTTCCACTAAGATCTGTAATTCACTTCCACCAGCAATAAAAGAAAATTGAAAATGCAAATGATTTCAAAAACCAAATAAAAAGCTGGCTCAAAGAAAGCAGGAGTTATCCAGCACTTTGAAAAGAACATCGGAGGAGCTTAAATCAATCAGTTTTTAAATGAAACCTAGTCTGTTTCAGCACAGGAACCCATAGTGAGGGGGACTATGAAAAAAATTCTGAATCGTCTTATTAGCCTTGTAATATGTCATTATGTAAATAGAAAATAAAAATGTATTGAAACAAAATACCTTTGCATATGTTTGTCCTGACCGCACGATCGCATCGAGTAGTGCTGAAAGGGTCATAAAATCTTAAGGTATTTATACAACTCACAGTATACATCAGCGAATCAGTGACAGTGGAATACATGTGTAGGTGCCCAGGTCCCGCGGGTAGAAGCAGGGCCGTGGAGGGGTGGGCGTATTGCAGAGCGGGCCCCTGCCTTAGCTCGGGTCCCTTCTTCTGGGGGGACCGGTGCACTAGCTGCCTCCGGGCGCCCCCTAGGCCTCCCGCTTCTCGGATACAGCCCACCAGGTACATGGAGCTGGCGTCAATTATGTGGATACCTGGAAATAAAATTTTATTTGATGATATTGCACAATTTATGTAAAATGGGGATGAATAATGAATGACACTGTTATATTCTAATGTGGCATGTTTTGACACAATGTATGTGTTTGAGGGTAACTTTGTGGATAACATACGCGACAGCCGTGTAGATCAGCTTAATATAGATTGCATGAACTTTATTGCCTATTTTTAAAATGAAATACATAATAATATTCAATTTATTGGAATAACTCATTAAACCTTATAAACCTCATTGTAATATTTTATCATTGAAGAAGATAATATTAACAAATCTTGAAGAAAATATTGATAATTCTTAAATTGAAAGAAGTAATTGATAAAAATGAATAAATAAGTCTCAATTGATAGACGCCAGTCCCGGTAAGGATCTGGGTTCGAGTCCCAGTTGCGACAGTTACCTTTATATTTTCTGTGTCTTTTTCGGTTTAACATTTCATTAAGCCTTCGTTAATATTATCTTTTTCAATGATGAAATAAGAATAATTTATTAATTATTACGTCTAAAGCAGCAAAACCTCTTGAATGACTTTGGCATCCAATTTCTTTAATCTTTTACTTGTTGAACTACAAAATGTGGCAAACAATCTAACGTCTTGGGTTATTTTTAATCATTCAATATAAAAGATGTTGCAAAAAGTACAGAAAGCGTAATCTATACACGAATTTCCAGTGCCCGTAAATAAACTTCAACGTATATTGAATTTCTTAATGTCATCAAAGATTTGACAAAGATCTTTTTATAAATAGTAATGCTGTTTTGAAATTGCATCAAACAAATATTGGTTTAACGATTATAAGGGGGATTCTCTTACTATTGTCAGCTGTGGAAGTCACAAAGTGTGACCGGCTGGACGCAATGTGGAGGATCTCAGCGGGAAGGCGAGGGATAAACTTCTTGTCCCTGGAGGAACTCCAGGCCACCATCACCCTTTCTGCGCCCCCGGTAAGCAGGACACCACCTGAACAAAAACAATCAAATTACATTTTAAATATTTGTACAATATATTCTACATTCTTATTAGTACGGTGGAATTCATAGAGGAATGCTGGGGTTATTCAGCAAGTCAACGGCATCGGGAGTCACTTAAAGCAACATCAAAGTTCCTCCGGGAAATTAGTGGAGCAGACATTCTTCTACAATACATTCTGTAGTTTGTATTGTGTCCACACAATTCAGAATCCTTGAGGACCCATTTGTGCATCTCATACGCGCAGCTACCGTGACTGCACCGGATGCAGTTTATCGAGGTCCATATCTTCCAACGGTGATGAGAAATAGTTTCGAGCTATATAATTGAAAGTCAATACGAATTAGGTTAAGAAAATTAACAAACTATTGTACATACATACGTATAACCAAAATGTGGGAAAAAAGCTAATGAAGAAAGAGAAGTGGTAAAATGAAATTAAATAAACAAAAATAATAAACAGATTTAATTACTAAACATATTTAGAATAATTTTAAGGAATATTTTGAATCAATCAGAACCAGAGCGATGCAGAATGTTATCTACATTATAAGCGAGTGCGAATATACTTCATACATACAGATGGTCGCTGCGGAAACATGACCTATCTCAGTTTTTTGTACTTTACAGTCAAGACAAAAAACTGAATGAGTTATCAATTTGTGGCGCCTCTAGCGGGAGTTTGTCGAAACTGAGTATACCGGTCGATGCAGAAGGAAGCTATGAAAATTTTCACATACTTATTTCAATTTGGTAAAAAAATAGATACCTAATAATAATAATATAATATTTATTTTTATTGTAATTAAGTTTATAGGTCATGTTGCCGCTTAAGCGACGATACATATGTACATTATTTATTTATGTAATTTGCAGAAATCTAAAATAAGCAAAATTTGTAGAAAATGCCGACAAAGAATAAAACCACATCAATAAACTTTGTGATTCTCGATCTTCGGGGCTAGAGCCAAAACACTGATCACTTTGCCGTGAAGTTCATTCAACAAGTTATGAGAAACTTTTAGATTGCTAAAAATTACACAAGGACTTTACAAATACATACATTAAAATTTGTACAACTGAAATTTTATTTAGATATCTTCCATTTTTTTATATTTTTTATTTTTATTAAAAAAGTATACAATACATTATGCATTGTATTCCGAAGAGTTAAGAAACTCGTTGTAGGATCACATGCAGAACCTGCGGTACAGTTTTTAGAAACAAAAATACATAATTAATATTCACAGTACATTAACAACATTTACAACGCATAATTTGCATTTGTAATAAAGACATATCACTGGTACATTATAATATAAATGTACAGACACTTATTATAAAGAAACACATCACTGGTACATTATATAGTTATACTTATTACAGAGACACATCGCAGCATTAATCTTTAACGTATTCTTTCAAATAATAGAGTTTAAGCATCTTACTTTGAGACCTTTCACATTGACTTGCATTTTTAATATCGTTGGGTAATTTACTGTATTGTGTGTAAGCTATATATTCTAAAGATTTTAGTCCATATTTTGTCGAGTGTATTTTTGGTATATGTAGTTTGCTGTGTTGGTGTATGTCGTGATTGTAATTGAGTGTGGTTTTAGTTCTATCTCTTCTTCTTCTCCTATAAGCTGTTTGAATTCTTCAGGTCAATAAACAATTGCTTATTTAATCTAATAAATGTATATAAATAAACGACAAACCTAAAACGGAGTAAGCCACCGCCGCTATGGGCAGCTGGTGCCAATGGCGGATCTCCCTGGGGGACGCCGTCTGGTGTACAGGGGTGGGCATGAGCGTGATACGGCCTAGAGTGTCGCCCACGGCCAGCACGTCCAGGGAGGGGTGCCATGCCAGGCGCGTGCAGAATATGTTCTGCGATACAGCGTGGCTAGAACAATTTTTTTTTTTGTTGTTATGAACTCATTCTGTGTGGGAATGCACTAACCTCCCCACATACCGGAATAAACATTTTTTATTATTATATATCTAACCGTAATACAAAATGAGATAGAACGACTTTTATGAGTCCGTCGCAGTAGGTGACGTAAACGCCAATATGAGACTCAACTGGCTTTAATTTTTGGTGAAGCCACTCGAATAGCCAAGGGGTTAAAATTTAACAATTTCACTTAAAACCTGTCCGACTAATGAAAAATTAGCTTTAAAAAACCAGATAAACCATTAATTACTAATAACACATTTTCTACTGACCACATGCACTCCGCAGGGTTGGAAACATCAAACACATTAATATACGCCGTCCCTTCCGACACGGCTACCACGGTTCGGTCTCCATACGACCCAATGGCCACGGTCCACCGAGGGCCCAACTTGCGAAGCATCCGCCTTGTAGCCGCCAGCTGCAGGTCCCCGTCCTCTGCCAGGGTTATGACGCCTACAAGGGCCTTGGCTTTGTCCACGAATCCGACCACGGCCTTGTCTGCAGAGATGAGATTGAAGGAGAGGATACGGGAGTCCTTTGGGAGGTTAAGAGACTGGAAGAAAGAAATAAAAATGACTTATTAGTGTGCATCAAATTTAATAGTTTTGTGTAGCAATGGATATTTCTTAAATCTTTATTTTCCTTTAATCATATCCTACTTCATAAATACACAGATCCGTGACTTAGTGATTAGTGAGACTTTTATGGAAATAGTGTACAAAAAAAAAAGAAAATATATTGAAGGAAAAAGCACCACCATAGAACAAATCACTTAATTGACCGAGCTTAATCTTCCCATTGTTAACAGGGGTAACCCAAATCTCTGAAATGACTATCCTTCGTGTACACCAGTTTAAATAGTGAATATATATTTTTTGTATTCCTGCAAAACCTATAAACATCAGTGTAATTAACTTACCAGTAAAATTGAATTCTAGACTCATTGTTATCTACCCTGACCCCCAAAATGTATTGAAAATATCCTATTACATATTTTTTGCCATTTTTAATGCTCTATTAAGAGCATTAAAAAGCGGCAAAAATTTTGTGGCAAGTGCAAAGATTTTATTACAATGTCACAATTGCCGGTTCCGTGAACCGAGTTGGATGAACTGAGCAAACAAATTTCACCATAATCAATATACATTTGTAACGTAAATACTGACACAGCTTATAAAGGCACCACTTCCATTGTCTACGACTAGATTTGAGGAAATGTCTATGGGAGACATCCGACGGAAGAGGGGGGGCAGTAAAGGCAAGATGGCGCGGGACGTGACTTGACACGGCGGACAGAGCCGTGAGTTTTTTGGAAAGGGAGTTAAATGTTTAAATTGTGCTGTGATTAACATTCGCCAACGAGCGTTTCAACACCATGTACCCGAAGTGGGTAGGATGGTCCTATAATTACGGATGGTGACTTGGAGTGACAAAAGTCCAACTGCGCGTGCAGGAGCGCTGGATTTCAAAAAACCATGCCAATGATGACCGGGCAATAACGACGTTTGTACGGAGCGAAAGGTACCATCTTCTCGTATTGTTTATTGGATTCTACGGATGAAGTTTGCTGTGGCGGATGGCGCTGCCGTGAGACGTCGCAGATCTCGTGGATGTTGTATGGAGGAATCTCCCTGGTGCAGAAGACGAGATGCCGTCCACAAGAGCCATCCTAAATATTTTAATACATTTCGTTATAGTTTTAATCCTCTTCTCTACTCTTTTACGGTAACGACAATGTTACATTTAGTATACCAATAAACCTCATGTTTTATCAATACCAGGGTTTTATTTCTGTATCAGGAAATACATTCCGCTTCCCGTGCTTCATACATCAATTTCAGCCATGAATCCTGAGAGATAGAGTCGAGCATTTAAACATACTAGGGAAATTGTTGCACATTATAAAAGAAAGTCCAAAAAACATGCGGCCCGCAAAAACCCAGAAACGAGTCCCGGTACGATCAAGGGAGTTATATGGTGTGGTAGATCTCTATCCCCCCTCCAGGTTGAGGGTTCCCATCTTTACCTAAAGGGATGCTTTTGAAGATATAAGAACTGGAAGTTTCGACCTATAGAAATTTCAAGAACAGTCTTCCGGAAAGTTCTAGAAGGTTCGATAAAGCTGTAGAAAGTTCTGGAAGGAGTGGCGGAGTATGTCTACTTATAAGTACTTTTCTTGGCGGTGAGTCTAGAAGGTTCTGGATGATTCGCAAATGCTTCGGAAAATTGTGGAGGGAGAAAATTCTAGAAGCTTTAAAAAATGAGTGGCGGAGTGTGTCGGCGAGTCTAAAAGGTTCCGGAAAGCTGTAAAAAGTTCTGGAAGGAGTGGTGGAGTATGTTGGTGAGCCAAGAAGGTTCCAGAATGTTCTGGATGGTTCGCTAATGCTCTGGGAAGTTATGGAAGGAGAAAGTTCTAGAAGCTTTCAGAAATGAGTGGCGGAGTGTGGCAGTGAGCCTAGAAGGTTCTGGAATATTCTAAAAGGTTCGATAATCTTAATTTTATATAATCTTAATATATATTATAAAAAAAAGGCATTCAAGAGCATTCCACAACATTCCAGAACATCCCAGAACATTCTGGAATGTTCGGGAACAGGGAATCGAGAACATCATTGGGGAACATCCCAGAACACTCTCGAATGTTGTCCTGAGCGAAGCCGGGTACCGCAGCTAGTAATTGATAATTGTTAAAACATATTTTTGAATATTTTATTAAACCTATAATTTGTAAACACGGGATAAATGAACACTTACGAATTTGGTGCTCTCCACACCGGCATGCCACTTCCAATGCACAACGCTTCCATCCTCTGTGCAGGTGACGAGGGTGCGGTCATCGCCGGGCGGGAAGTCCATGGCCACGATGGGAGAGGGGTTGGATTTGTCCTTGAGCGATCGCACAAACTCCGTCGTGACCACGTCGTAGATCTGGATCCCCCGACCCGAGATTACAAACAGGCAGCTGTAACGTCCATAGACAAAATCATAAACATTGAGGGGATAGTCCGCATTGCTCCTATTCTTTCTTCTTCGTATAGTGGAGGTCAAAGTGGGATGCTGAGGTTATTCAGCTAGCCGATGGCATCGGGAGTCACTTGGTTCAGCTTAGATGTGCCTCCGGGAAATCGATGAAGGGGACATTCTTTCACAATTAATATGTTCTGTCGTTTGAATATGTCCACATTCACACAATTCAAAATTCTTTAGGTCCCATTTGCACATTATACACACAGCAAATATGACAGCATTGAATGTGGTTTAGTGTGGTCCACGTCTTCCGATGGAGAGAGAACCCTTGCAATAAAATAGATGGGTCCCCAACAAGGCGCTTGTTTTTCAGGTCCGAGATTTGCCACTGAGTTCGCCACAACTCTTCAGGAGTGTCGTGGCAATACGGTGTCAATGTTTCGAGGAGGGACATTGAAACCGTAGGTGAATTGAAGTTTTTCTTGTATTTTTTGGGCATTCACTATATAGCAATTTCTAGACATTTTGTTTGTAATTTTATTTACTATGTACCTTTGCTATTTTGGTTAATTAAATTCGCTACCGGTTTCGATGCAACCGTGCCATTAACTAGGAAATAATAACAGCCAATCTAGTTACGACAAAATTTATAAGAAACTTCATTATAGAGGCGACTTATCTTTAAAAATATCCCGTTTATTACCAGATAACATTTCTCCAGCTTTCTACACTAATTCCAAGCTAAAAAATTTAATTAACAACAAGGACATTTCTAATAAATGGGTAAAAAACGGAATATATACTTTATAATGTAATGAATGTGATGCACAGTATGTAGGTATGACTACTAGAACATTTTAAAACTAGAATCAGAGAATATGAACTCTGTTTACTAAATAATAACTATTCCGAGTTGCTAATCATTTATTAGAGACAGGCCATAGTTTCAATAGAGAAAAAACTAAGTTTAAACATTCAAATATTGATAGATATTTTAAATTGTGCTCCTTAGAAACATTAGAAATTAACAAAAAAATTAAATCTAAAATTAATTTAGTAAACAAGATAATAGCTCCCTGTAAATCACCTTTGCTAACCATGTTTCCTATTAACTTTGACTCCTCCCACCGCCCACCCCCCTCCAAATCACCACTCCATCTACCCTCACCTAATGGTGACTAATTTTGTTTCTGTACTTTTTTAATTTAAGTTAGTATTAAAAACGCTAGTTAATGGCATGGTTGTGTCGAAACCGGTAGCGAATTTAATAAACCAAAATAGCAAAAGTACATAGTAAATAAAACTTACAAATAAAATGAATTGAAGTTTCTTTACCCACTTAACATTTTCTACAGTATTAGTGTTTTTTACTTCCAACTAGTCGTGGGTCGATTGTGATCAACCCAATCATTTTGACACAATCACGAACCATCAAATTATCAACTTTAAAAAAAAAGATTCAATCATTTGATGGATGAGCTGTCAGTTCAATCAGCACCTGTGATAGGCATGGCGAGCGACCATCGATGTATACATTTTGTAGATTGGGTGTCTCAAATCTCATTCTTGCGACAGAAATAGAGATGGTTGGTACCTGAAACAGGCTGTCATTGCGGTTTTCCAGTTACCGAAGACCGATATGGAACCGCTTCTTTAACAGTTACATTTCTATTTCTTTGTCGCAAGAACAAGACTCGAGACGACCGATCCACACAATTTATACATCTATGGTTTACGTCAACACGGTAAACGGTACACTACACGTCTTATCGATCTATCTTTGGAATTTTTTTCTATATTCCATGCCTTCTATGGTTTATATCATCGATCAATCAAAGATCGGTTCCTTTTGACCTGATCACTTCGCCAGTGGGTTGTGATCGACCCGGGTAGTGTAAAATGGTTGATCGACCCAGGACTACTCCCAACAGCTGAGTGTGCTCCTGAGGTGGCACTTACATGTTGGTAGTCCTACTAGATCCCTCAGTAAGGGTAAATACTAATAAGAGAATGGGTGGGCACATGGAGAGGGAGTTAATTATTTGGAGTTAATTACTTGCTATTGGGGAACAGATCAAAATGGATAGTTATGACTTCCATTGCAGTAATCTGTGGTAAAAAAAGAAAAAGACGAAATTCATAAAAAAACGAATTCAGAACAAGGAAAAGAAGGCATAACAATACAGTAGTGTAGTCTGATTGGGTATATTGAATCTTCGATCCTAGATTGAAAAGGGGGAGAAGATTATAAGGTGACAGGTGAATTGAAAATGCTTTAATAAATAATTACCTTCCTCAGCGATTCCCTTATTAAATATGCATATAAGCACGTATTTCTTAATAGACACAACATTAATGAAAAACACTTTTTATTAGTGTAATTACAATGAGGAACAACTATATCAGTCACCGGAGACGCAAAATCACGCATTTTAATTCATTTATATCTTGGTAAAGTTTCGAGTTTTTGTGCGTCTTTTAGGTTAGTTTTTTTTAAATATTTATTTACGAAAAAAGCCCAAACTATTAATCTATTTTACGTCTAATTCTAATTATGTCTAATGTAAGATGTATGGCAGTGAGGCATGGAACTGGCAGAGTAAGGATGAAAGTAGACTGAATGCTGTAGAAATGAGATCTCTGAGACGAATGTGTGGTAAAACCATGTATGATCGAGTGAAAAATTTTGAGATTCGTAAAGAATGCGAGGCTGATGTAAGCGTAGTGAGCAAGATTAAGAAAGGGACGCTTAGACGGTTTGGGCATGTAGAGCGAAAGGAGTGTAAGGAGAATATATGACGCGAATGTGAATAGAAGAAGAAGCCTGGGACGCCCGAGGAAGACATGGCACGATCAAGTGAATCAAATACTCGAGTCGGGCCATGTCGGAAGTCGGAATAACAGAAGAGAATGTATGAGGCGTTGTATGAATGTGAATGAAGCAAGAAGTGTATGCCAAGATCGAGTTGTTTGGCGGTCCGTCATCTCTGCCTACCCCTGCGGGGAAACGGCGTGATGGTTAGTTAGTAATGTATTACATATAAAATAGTTTTTTTTTAATAACTAACAAGAAAAATAAGTCCTTATATGCATATTTACCCAAAAAGCATGTAGGAGTCACTCAATACAATTTTTATATTTTGCTAAAAACATTAAGAATCTAGAGAACCGACTTGTGGCTAGAATAGATGTAGATGTTTTCATTTGTTAAAAAATCGTTTAACTTACGTTTCATCTGGAGAAAATTTTGGGGGCTTGTCAATGAGACTTCTTCCACCCTTTCTTTTAATAACGTAGTCATTATTATCAAGTATTTCTTCTATTTCTTCGTCCAATTCAATTGGTAAGCACACCATCTTTTGACAGATTGGTAAATTTAGGTTATGCTATGTTATGTTCGCATGCCGTTTTGAATGTGTCAAAAAAGGGTTACCAGAAATGTAATTTTAACTTTAAAAAAAACTTATTTTGAATCACCTAAATGAAGATGATAAATCATTGATCGTATGAACATGTGAAATAAAAACACAAAACATTTTAATTAATGAAAAGGGTAAAGAATTTTCATCTACAGAACTAATTGTAGAAGTATTAGGACAACATTGTAAGTAGACACGAGGCTAATTATTTTTTAATGTTGCCACACATAAAACTTTTGCCGTGTTTTGAAATGATTTGACGTTCGCACGTGTGTTAGTTCGATTTTTAATATCTTGTTAGTTTTGCGCCTCATTTTAAGGTTAATAATTATAACCTTTAAAAATTGTCAGTATTAATAATAATATAATACATAATTTTCCGTAAAAATGGAAGATGAAAACGCAGTGACCCAACTGCAAATACGGTTTTTAACCAAGCAGCCACAGTGAGTAAATTTAATAGTCTTATCTATTCAATATTATACACCTCTACTTATTATTCATTCTGTTATATATTAATATGACTATCCACGAATCAAAAACTATCGGTTCTCTTGTACTTACTTAGGTTCTTTCTTTTTTAAATCAAATCTTTTGTAGGCTAGATGAATAATGTAATATATTAGGTTATGGAAAAACCAACCAATATTTTGTTGTGAACTCCCAAAACGCATATTGTACTTGGTCTATAGTCAATATTAAAATGTTTAAAAATCACGGAATATCAATGAAACGAAAGATATTTTTGTTTCAAACCACTTTACTTTATATTTATGCATTATCGGCCGGTTTCGGTTGAACTCAACCTTCATCAGGAACGTACACATATAAACTATTTTTCATGTAAACTATATTTATATGTGTACATTCATATGTTTATATGTATATGTTATTGATGAAGTTGAGTTCAACCGAAACCGATCCATAATGCATAAATGTAAATTAAATAAAGTGGCTTAAAACACAAAAAAAATCTTGTATTGAATTATAATGTCAAGCCACAGAGTGATTGCTTTTTTTGATAAATTAATATGAATTAGTCTGAAAGAGGGTGTTAGATAAAACGAACCTCCCTGTCCTCATAGGCTAGTAAATTACAATGCTAAATCAAAATCCCGATGTCCACCCGTGCCAGTTTATCTTTCCTTTGTGACGAAAGATGAATCAAACAATTTCAAGACTTATTATGTGTCTTTTATTTTTTACAGATATGCCATTCCTGATGTACCATACGCCATCGATGCCGGTGTCAGTACAAGCGGCCTCAACTCCCTAGTAAGAGCAGTTCTCAAGGAAACTACGGAATCGGATTTAAAAAAGATTGAATTTGACTTCCTCGTCTGCGGTGAGCTGCTGAGGTTGCCATTGGTGGAACACTTGAAGTCTAAAGGTGGCAGCACTGAGAGCACCATAGACGTAGAGTACCTGGAGAGGGTACCTGCCCCCAAACCCTTGGATTGTTTGACTCACGACGATTGGGTTGCATCAGTTAGCTGTAAATCAAATTGGTAAGTTAAAATACACTAATATTAAACAAATAAGTATTATACACTATATACTATTGCTTTCACGCCAGGGCTTGGCCTGCATGACATTTATATTCTGTCTAGGATTTGTGACAATACAGCAAAGATTTCATAGATTTATGCCAATATTTCTATTTTTCACTAAATCACATATCGCTTTATCTTAGAATTTTCTCTCCCAAATACAATACATTGGGTTAGGCACATGAAATTTTGTTGAATTAATATTTTAATTATTTTATTTACATATAAGGATTGTATATCTCCAGGATTGTTACGGGATGCTATGATAACAGTCTTCATTTATGGACGACCAAGGGTGTCCACAAGTTGGCCATTCCAGGTCACACTTCTCCCGTCAAAACTGTGGCTTGGGTCTCCCTCGATGAAACTACGGGAGTGTTCGTCAGGTAAAAACTTTACAGCTTTTATTCTATACTCAGAGAATTCTCAAGGTAAACATAATATCAATAGGTACTGCATTCAAAGAGATTTTGTTGGTGAATGTTGTGGTTTGTGTTTATGATAAAAATATAATTGTTTCCTTCAGTGGGTCCCACGATCAGTGCGCCATGATCTGGGAGTGGGACATTGCATCCAACTCAGTGGAGTGCGTGGTGGCGTGCCGCGGCCACGACAAGTCCGTGGAGTGCGTGGACATCGCACCCGATGCCAGCATCTTCGCCACCGGCAGCTGGGACAACAACATCAAGATCTGGAGCGCAAGTAAGGATATTACCTTAACTGAAAAGCAGCTCTTTTCTGAAGCTGCGATGAAATGATGGCGTCATGAAATTGCTACAGCTTTTTCCATCTGGAAAATCTAGATCAACGCAATTATTTCCATCATGTGCTATGGAGCTTAGAAATATCTATATAATTGTCCTCTTCTATGCATTTGTGTTGTAGTAGGAAACATACATTTTAAATGATACTTTTTTTTTTCAGAATTACAAGATGAAGATGAAAGTTCTAGCAAAAAGGCAAAAACAGACCAAGGAAAATCAAGGGTAAGATTTCATCATACTTATATTATGACAATACCTATGTATTTTGTTTCCATTGATGCTCGAAATCCATTATGAGAGAGTCTGCTCTTTCGCTAAATTTTCCCCTATATTGAACCATTTTCCTATTTGCCACACTTCCTTCTGTTTGGCAACACTTCTTGTTTGGTGACGTATTCAAAGTTAAAACTGTTTTGATAATAAATTGTATTCTATTGCAGACACCGATGTCCACTTTCTCGGGCCACAGAGAGGCTGTGAGCGGCGTTCGCTGGCTCGGCGGGCCCGCGCTGCTCGCCTCGTGCTCCTGGGATCACACGGCGCGCCTCTGGGACACAGAGATGCAGGCGCCCACGCGCACCATCGCCGCCTCCAAGCCCTTCTTCTCGTTAGACTGGTCCTACAACAATGGACTCATTGTGACCGCCTCGGCCGACCGTGTCGTCAGGGTGTTCGATCACCGACTCAACTGTGAGTATACCTTGCCTTGGTTTTACAAACGGTTATTTAACTATGTGTAAGCTTTAAAAGTTACATGTGTGTTAAAAGCTTTTTATTCATTGACGAAATTTACGTAAGACGAATTAATGTCTAGTCAAGTGGGAAGCAGCACAAGGAGAAGGGTTAGGTAAAGGGGGTACGCTACCTCCACCCCTTCTTCCAAAACTGGTCTACAGTGGAAACAAATTTAGTGACTCAAAATAATCATGTATTAAAAACATTAATTGTGTTTTAGATAATATTTATTTCCTTACTCAGTTTCTCTCTAAAACTGCCTTTTCCTGCTAATAATCCCAAAGCTCCTTTTAAAATACTTAAAAATGGAACACATTAAAATATTACAAGATAGTACCTACCCTAATTTTGTTACTCTGTTATATTTTAAAACCATCATGTAAGTGACTTTGAAATCAATGGTTTTTTTTCAGCCGATTCCCCCACGGTGACAACTCGTGGCCACTCCGGATGGGTATCCGCCGCCAAATGGGCACCCAACCACGAGCACCTCTTCCTATCCGCCGGACACGACATGCTCCTCAAGATGTGGGACATCAGAAGGTAAGAATGCAGTCTTTATATTTATAACCTCAAAATTAGAATGTCGTGTCAAGGTAATAACATATTTTAAATAAAAACACAGTGCACACTTGGTGCTTTTTCTCTAGCTAGCCAATAGCGTCTCCCACACGTATGTTTCCTCCTGCGTTTCTCGATCTTCGCTCCAAAGCGCCGGCCGATCTGCTGGCCGATACACCTTTGCGTTACTTTAGGTAAAACAAGCACCACACTTGGACAAGCGGGCCGATCCGTTGATCCACTGATCTCCCCTCGGAAGTGTACGTGCAAAGGGATTTCTCGGAAATCGGAGCAAAGTGTGACCTGACGCGTGATAAGTCGTGCGGTTTAAAAATTTTGTTCAGTTTTGACCATAGATATCATAAGATAGACCTCTATGCCCATTTACTGATTAAAATAATAACGTCATGTCATAATTACCCAGAAGATTATAAATTACTTACGTATGAACAGTGCAAATTTAGATAGTTTCCTTGCAATGTTTAGTTAAAAAATTAACTAATACTGATTTTTAAGTTTCTATTCTTTGCTTTTGATTTTCCATAAGCAGTCAGTGAAAGTCGTAAAAAAAAACAAATGCGCGGCGCGCTCTGAAACGCTTGCGTGTAAAGAAAACAGGAGATCTGGGCGTTCAGACTGCAGGTCGCTGCCTTTACACATACGGTTTGGTGGATGTATTGGAACGAAGTGTGAGATCTTGAGTCCGAAGCGTACTTGTAATATCCGCTATTAAGTCACAAATCAAAATATCCCGTTTTTGCTTTGTTTAGCCCCAATGCCGCCCTCTATGAGTTATCTGGTCACACAGACAAGGCGCTGTGTTGTGATTGGTCGGGACGTCTGCTGCTGTCCGGTGGCGCTGACAACACTCTGAGAATATACAAAGCCAAAGTACCTACCACATCATAGAAGACATCACCATATAATATTATTTTTATACCTGGCAACATCAAAATACGTTCCAATAATGATAATACATAATATAACCTTAGATATTTGAATAGTGTGCACGACTTTTTAGTTTTCCGAGATGAAATCCTATAGGAAAGTTGTTAAATTTTCTATGAATCAAAAATATTAAGTTACAATGAGAATAACAGGACTGACAATGTGAAAACTACAAAACCTGCATAATGTTTAAATTGATCTGAAAACAGTTTTGTGTAAATAAAAATTGTAAACAAGATATTATTGGATTTTTTTTTTATCTCTGCCTCAAATTTAAGGAATGATTATTTATTACCTTTGAGAATTGAAGACATTACAGTATCACACATACAACAATGATTTGCACATGGGCAAAGTGGAATTTTGGATAGAACGTTGAAATATAGGCCACATTTTAATGGATGTTGTAAGTTGGTAAGTAAAACATTTAAAAATAGAAAACTTGATGACAGAAGTGGGTAGAAAACTACTTTTTCGACAAAAAAATGGCAGCACAAACATGGCTTCCTGCCTTAAAATGTTGCCTAATCTCGCAGCAATTTATTTATTTATCTCGTCTGGCTCTAAAATAGAACAGCCAAAGGATTTTTTTGAGGAAAGTAAATGGTGGAATCGAGCATGTGTCACTCGCCAACTCTCATCATGTATACCTGGACAATTTGCATATTTCACTCTTTTTCTCTGTTGGGTACCTTCTTTGGTACGTTTCAATTAAATATACAT
This sequence comes from Halesus radiatus, assembly GCA_022606495.2. Classification (NCBI taxonomy): domain Eukaryota; kingdom Metazoa; phylum Arthropoda; class Insecta; order Trichoptera; family Limnephilidae; genus Halesus; species Halesus radiatus. The sequence continues at coordinate 188,085 of JAHDVE020006187.1, forward strand.
GTGTACACGTTCCATTGTGTATATTATCAAGGGCAACAATTATTACATAATTTATTTAAAAATGTAAATGTGGAAGTCTATTCCTAAATCATAGATGTTAGCCATACAACAATATTGTTTACAGGGCGCACCTGTTCAGAAATATATTTGCCACTAGTTTTAAGTCTTAGTTGTAAGTCAGTAGCTATATAGGTCTTAGATGCAAGTCACTAATTATAAGTCTGAATTAGTTAGATTCTAGATCAATAAATCTTAACTGTAAGCCATTCGTAATAAATCTTAGATGTAAGTTGTTAGATGTAAGTCTAATTAGGTTAGAAAACCTATAACTTATCAATTATAAAATATGTTGTAAAGCACCCTTGAGGTGATTTTCTCACGAAAATGCCACTATAGAAATAATCCATTTATTATTATTATACATAAAATAAAGATGCAAAATAGTAAGTTAGGAGGTGTTCAGACCAAACGAGTGAATGCTCATTCTTCCCCCGCTCTGGCGAAATTCTCTTGGTGTAAACTCTTTTGGTCAAGCGAATGAGCAATTTTACACCAGGCAGGCGAGCAGGAACAGATGTTCTGGGTCATGCTCTAAGTTCTTGCTCGTTTGGTTTACACACAGTGTACAGACCAAACGAGTGAATGCTCATTCTTCCCCCGCTCTGGCGAAATTCTCTTGGTGTAAACTCTTTTGGTCAAGCGAATGAGCACTTTTACACCAGGCAGGCGAGCAGGAACAGATGTTCTGGGTCATGCTCTAAGTTCTTGCTCGTTTGGTTTACACACAGTGTACAGACCAAACGAGTGAATGCTCATTCTTCCCCCACTCTGGCGAAATTCTCTTGGTGTAAACTCTTTTGGTCAAGCGAATGAGCAATTTTACACCAGGCAGGCGAGCAGGAACAGATGTTCTGGGTCATGCTCTAAGTTCTTGCTCGTTTGGTTTACACACAGTGTACAGCAAGTTGTATAAATAAAACACAAGAAATTTGTTCTGTTCATTTTATTTGAATCAATTAATTGCTTTATTACAAATGTTGCCGAGGAACATAATTTTTTTTTAGAATTTTTATGAATCATAAACAGCCCCTTATTCAGCATAACTATTCAAAACGCGGATCACACAAAAAAATGCCCAGAGCACGTAGCAAATACTGTATAACAAAATAGATACACTTTATTCTTCTTTATTAGCATTAGTGTCGACACATTGGTTTATCCGGGAAGCTCTTGGCCCCCTTATAGAACCATAGTTATGCTAAATAAAGCCTCCACACGTCACGCAACATTCTTCTATAAAATACTCTTCTTCCACTACATCAATATTTGTTTTTTTTTTTCAATTTTATTATTTTAAAGTTCACGGCCTGTCTCAAAGTTTTCATTCTAGTTCCTAACTACACTATCTACCCTAACTTAACCTAGCCTAACCTAACTTACCTAGACATCTAGACTAGGCTGCCTGGTGTATGACGCACTAAACTCACAGTTGGACATTTACATGTTTATTTAATTTATTTCTTTCGACACAGAAATGATGAATAGGAGGTACATACAATAAGAAAATAAAACCAAGAATCAAAGAACCTGTTGTAAAAAGTTGTATATTTGGAGCGCATGAAGCCCGCCCGCGCCTACCCTAACTCGACTAATCTACAAACAGTTTGGCTAACCTAACAACATCCTAATACTAACTACTTTTGAAATAACCTAAGTTTTTATTCATCTTAAGTTCTAGAGTAAATTTCCAAATAGTCCAGGAATTATCCCATTGGCACATTCCCGGAACACAACATCTAATGTTTGAATCCACCTAACCTAGCCTTAGTTCTCGAGTCTTACGTCTACTTACGGTTAAATTACGACTAAGCTTTCTTTTTGGCTTCATTCTTGAGTGGGTGCTTGGCCCACTCCTCCGCTACTCCTGGAATTCTTGTCACCGTTCTTATCCTAACTTACAGCTAAATAAACCTATCCATCTCAAAACCCTCGCATCGCAATCACTATCACCCGCCCGTCAGCTGCAAATAACATTCCAACAATATCTCTTACAGAGAACGAATCTAGCTTTTTTTGCAACAATATTATGATCTCGCTTCAAACGTTCAACCGTCAGCACCTCTGTACATCTTATTCTAGAGATAATCATTAGAGTCTGTAATCAATAGTAATCACGTTGTAAATCGAAAAACGCCAACGTGAAAAATAAATTAATAAATTATATCAGTATTTTGTTCAAATACTTCAGTTTATATTAAATATTCTTTACAATTTTAATTTCACACGTAAGATTCTCGTGACATTGCACTCAGCCCGGTGTCGGGGGCGCGCACAACAATTATTATTCGTTTCCTCATCTCGCTGTTTCTCGTCTGTTTCTTGATCGGTAGAAACATAAGTATGTGTTGGTGAGATATTTAATGTTTGTTGAAAGGCACGAGTCTAAATCAATAATAAACAGTTTACAGCGCATTATGCAAGTGTAATCTTTATTAACGTACGATTATTGATCAGTCCAAAGGACCGTTGGCTTGTCAGAAGGCTGCACACTCTGCACTGTAACATGAACTGTATATGGTACAACATCTACTTAAGATAAACGTATTTCACACTGACTTAGTCGAATAGTTGGTGTTATTGGAAAACAAAACCTTTGCTCGTGGCAAACAGTCAATACGCTACAATGTGACAACATCTAACTATCCTACCAATAGAGTAGAGTCCAACTGTGATCAGTGATCAGTGATCAACTGTGGCAAAACTGACCGCTGCCGCCCCTCCACAAGCACGCTCTCCTTCACAAACAAGTAACACAACACAACAAACATAACGTATGTAATATTGTGTGAAAAGCAAAACAGGATATTGAACCGGCGCTAAATCAACATGATACTTTTAATCTGTTGAAAAAATATTTTCTGTACACTATTGTAAATATTTTGTAATTTGTATACTTCATATTTGTAAAAATAAAACATCTTTCAACGTCAGCCAAAAATGGCCCGCGTCATATTCTAAAATTGAACGCCTCAAAAAGGGAATGGGATTTGACATCTAAAAGGAAGACAATCTATCGGACAACGGAACAGGGAAGATGCTTCTGACTTTCCTAGTGTTGATTAATCAACGTCTGGAGTAGTATAGTGCACTAACTGCATTACTGCACACTGCACACTGCACAATGAACGCTGCTCAGGGGTGTTATCTACAAGTCTTCAGTTCAACTAACTGGGACCTCAATGAGGCAAAATGTCCACTTCAACAACAACGGAATTTGTGAATTTTTAAAGTTTTACAGAAAAAACAGTCTTTGACTCCAAAAATAACCCATCAATTTTGGTTCTACAATCAGCAAGTGTCTGTCTAGACTCTTGTGAAACAGCTATTCACCGCTCCCACCAAAGTGTACACTACAGATACAAAACAAGTAAATGCCAGTCTTAAACAAGGCATATGGTACAATACACATACCAATTCTACAAAAGTTGTGGTACTTTACACCAAGTGACTAACAGAAAATGTAAACCTTAGTATGACTCTTGCGAGTTAGTCCATTTGATCCATTCAATAGAACGATTCTCTAAATTATGAGCGTTGATTCAACTAAATTACTTTTACATCCAATATTTTGTAACAAAAATATAACATTTTACAATTCATGACAACTTTACACATGAGAACTATGGAATTACAAAGAATATATCATTAAAAGATGGTATCTCGTAAAAGGTTCTATTCTGATGTAGAATCTACTTTTTCATATAAATGCTAAACACAAGTTTATAATTCAACTAAATCGTGATACAAAAGTTTACTTTTTTACGATAAAAATACCGACAAGGTTTGTATAATGATCAAAATAAGTGATTTTATAAAGGACACGATAAACATAACACATTGTTTCATAGTCCCGTTATAAGAATTTAATTCAGTATCATCTTTCATCAGTCACAAAGAAAATAAGTCTGCTTTAAAATAAAAATAAAACACTCAATAAGATCTATTTGTAAAAAACAATAGTTCTATAATAATATAGTTACATGACCCTGCGATTTGGTTTAAATGTTAAGTGCTCAAGGATTTTACTATGGAAAAAATAAGTTAGCATTAGAAGAGTGCGTAGAAAGCAGATGCTTGGTCACATTGGTTTATTTTTAACTTTATTTGGCCAAATTGAGCAAACATTATTATCATTTTGAGTCAAAGTGTGGCAAAGATTGTTTAATACAGTTGTAACCTTCAAGATGAAAAATACTAGAATCTTGTGTAGGAAGAATTAAAATTTGGTGGTAGGTACGAGTATATACAACCAATTGCGTGTGTTTTGAAATCTTTGATAACGTGTCAGCGTTTGGACTATCCGCAACTCTACCAGTCTTAAGATTTTGAGGAGTTTAGCCAAAGAAGTGATGAATAGGCTTGAGGAAACACTGAAGTGTACTATGAAGGTTGCAGGCTATAGAAATGCACACCCTTGGTACATTTCTCGTGTAAAGTAGCACCATAGTTTACTGGTTTCTGCTAAACCCGCTTTAAGTCCGTCAAAAGTGAGACTGAGCAATTTGAATATTCAAAAATACATACATAAATATATCATCGTCATTGTGAACTACAAAACAATCACAATGAGTTATTTTACAAAATGTTGTTGCTTGTTTTTAAATTTAAACATAACCTTACTTAAATAGAACAACTTATGTAATGTAAAAAGAACCGTGTCTAAGACGTGGAAGTGATGTGTGAAGTGTCACGTGCCAGTGAAGAAGTGCTTTTTATTTTATTTTCAAATTTAAGCGTTTAAATTAGGAATAAAAATTAGCGCCATGAAGTTAGCAAGAGATATTTCCCTTCCATTAGCCCGTTGTTAGAAATAGTCTGGGTACATTCGTACTTCTGGTAGACGAGTCTTCCTTCTTCATCCGGGAAATGAATGTCTGTGTTTGGTGTCGGCAGTCTGGAACCATAAACAGGACAATACATTCAAATGATGCTTCCTCCGTAATCTTCGGCTTACTGCCCAGAATCTTTGTATAATCTGTCAAATAAGAATTTGACTCATACGTGACCTTATTTAATAATTTATCCTGCACACAATTTACTGTTTAGTGATTTACAACAGAGTTATCAGATTTTTTTTCTTTTTCATATAAGATTCTAGGAAATATACCGCCTAAATGCCCATATAGATTGGGCTTAACATTTAGGGGCATTCTTCTAATTCAACAGCCACAGAAAAATAGTGTTGAAGACACAAATAAACTTTCATGCTTTCAAATACATAACAAAATAAATCAAAATGAGAAAAGTTTAACGCTTCTACGTTCATTTCAAAAGATTAAACAATGCTTTATTGCTTTCAATAGGGGATGAAGGCTTTCAAATTTAATATGAAAAATAACGGATAAACTAGGTTTGTCTACTATGCAAAATATTAAAAAAATAAAAACAAAGCTTTAATATGTATGTGATTTCTATGACATAAAAGGTAACCATCAAAAGCGTGAATAAAGGTAAAACCAAATAAATTCTAAAGGTTTTCACAGCCGTTATCCGCCCTCCAAACTCAAAGTGTCCGGGTTATTGTGCCACCTACATTTTGCTCATTTCGCCAATGTGTTAAAATGTTTTGCACCATTTGAAGGGAGGTTGCATGTTCTATAAAACCAATTGCTTCACTTTATAACTCAATGTTCATTTTAAATATAGCTATCTATGTACATTCAACATTAAAAGAAAAAAAAATGAATGAATTTTTTAAAGTATATATTATTTTAAATGAATTTATAAAAGTTCGATGGAGTCATTAATTTGTAAGAATGTATTAAAATCTGATATTTGTGAAAATAATTTGAAATTAATAGAAAATTACGATTGTTTGTTACTCTTTGGTCTTGGTGTGAAAAATCTGTTTATGGGTTCCACTAAAAACTTTCAACTGATGGAAAGATTTTCAGCTGATAATATGATTTCCATCACGAGCTTTGGAGCTTTGAAGTATCTATTTAAAGGTAAAAGAATGCGTTTTAATTTATTTAAATGACATCTATATGGAAAAAAAATAAATTATTATTTATGGTAATAAAAAATAAGATTTTTAGTTTAGGTCAATGTGTCTTCATTATGTTAGGTTAGGTTGTGATTTTTCTCGATTAGCCAAGTAACATGTGTTTTGAACAACCGCAACACACCACAAAGGCCGCAAGACAACAGGCGCAACACCACGGAGAGATCAAGCGAGGAGAGCGGCGACAAGAAAACCAGCAGAATGCGGACTCACCCTCGATAGGTTCCCTTACTTGGGTTGGTAGGGCTGGTAGGGCTCCTCGGGGGAGGCGGCCGAGGAGTGATCGGGCTCCAGCCCCAGGGGAGGGTGCATGAGCGGGGGCACCGTGCTACCCATGTAGCCAAAGCCGGAATGCGAAGCGATGTACTGGAATTAGAAAGAATTACAAATGATTAGAGAAAGATTATCATCACACTTTTCTTCCCCTCTTCCCATTCAGGCCGGGGATTCAACGCTTTGACTAGGCGCCTCCAGGTATCCCATCCTGTGCTACTTTCCTCGCACAGCCTAGAGGGTTGCTTTCCTTGTCGTAGTCAAGGGAGGCCAACTGGACATCTTCCGATTTCAACTGGAATTTCTACCAGTATTTTAGACTGAGGTCTGGCACTCTGAGTGCATGTCCAAGCCACTTCATTAGCGATGGGTCATGGCTCTTTTGTTATGAGCGAGAGTTACGGTACTAGCTCAACATTTTCGTATAACTCAATTGAATGACGCCAAAAGAGTCGCCACATATTAAGAGCCGGCAGAGGCTCCCATTACTTCCAGCTCATAATACTCCTAGTTCATATGACACCCAGCTCATACGACTCCCAACTCCTACGACTACTAGCTCCCAGCGTATAGGTGTAGGTATATAATATCCAGATGCCAGACTGTCAGGCGTCATTCATGTACTGTACAGTACCTACTCATGTGTAAATTCAGTAATTATTCTTATCTCTACCCACGAATGTGTGAACCCTTGACGACAAAGGGCATGCTTTAAGATGCATCATTGCGTCAAATATTAATTGCAAGTCCCACTCAGTCGTACACCTACGGCTCATCAAAATGAGCTGGCACAAATCAACGACTTCATGTTCATGTGAACGTTCATGGACGACTCATCGCTATACTTCATAAGAGTAGTAGCAGGGTTTCGAAGGAAAGCATAACTCAGATCATTAAGCTTCTCGCTCAATCATTTTGTGACTTATTCTGCCACTTATCTTAAAAATTTCATTTCAATAGCTTGGATCCCAGAACGTACTCTAATTCACCACCTACAATTATTCATCCCAAACTTTCTTATTTTCTAACTTCGAAGTATGTAGGTACTTTCTGATACTTTGGAATACTAAAAAACTTAGTAAACGGTACTTAAATGCACTAATAATGTTTAATAGTCTACCTGAGGCTGAAGCTGCAGATGCGGCATCAGTTGAGTCTGGTACTGCTGCTCCGGCATGACCATGCTTACTCCAACTCCTCGATCACCTGCACGGCCCACCTGTACTCCGTACTGCTCCTGGAATACGCAAACAACTATGTTATAATGTCTACTACTTAAAACGTAATTTTTTTTTTGCTGATTCCACAACCTACACAGGAAAAGGACGTTGGATATCTTCAAAATGCCTTGCAGAGCATTCAGACCACCAATTGCGGTAACTGAAATAATATATGTATGTACTATGTGGTAAATTAGGGGTACACAATGAGTTGTATCACTCCCGGCACATTGAACAGTATAAGGCACCAACTTTCTCTTCGGGTACCTTATTTGGGAGTGTTGAGGTTTGTTAAAATTAACCACTTTTTCAATTTTTGCAATACCTTATAGAAGCTCATAAATATCATAGTAATATATGATTTTTAATCATTGAAAATAATCTTAACAACCCAAAATGAAAATGAAAAGACACGGGTTTTGACGGGAATCTGACAAAATTTACTGTAGATTCTAGCGGAAATGTAGATTCTAAGATGGCATCAAAGGCAGCAACTGGGACTCGAACCCAGGACCTCCCAGTTGTTATCGTTATTTTTTTTCTTTTCTGTGTCTCTACAATTTCATGTTTCATTTTGAGAGTTGTTAATATTATCTTCAATGATAATAAAAAATAACCACCTTTTACATGTTAAAAATTGGAGAAAAGCTGACATGGTATTCAAATCGTTCTTCCTTTTAACATAGAATAACCAGAGAAAGTTTTGTTTGTTTTATGTGATTTTTATCTGAAATTTAAGGTTGCCATGTGCCAGTTTCATGTATATTATGTAAATATATTAGAGGTATCCTTGAAAATCGTCATCCCAGCATATTCATTATATCATATTTATCAGGTACATTCCATCAAATAAAACATACATATTTAACCAATGTTAGCACAAGAAACTACTTTGTTGGTTATCTTTCGTGTAACTTCCTATGTTTTTTTTTTCATAGTAACACAGGAGGACACAGTGTCTTTGGGGATGTTGTGTGAAGGGTCTTTTAGAGGAAAGGAAGGAGTTAACCTGAGTCTTGAAGAGACCCATGTTGTAGGAGGAAGGAAACACAAAGCCGAGCTGTTGAACACAAGAACGAGTCGTAGAAGCGACCTGTTCTCATGTGACAAATGTCAACCGTGTGCAAATATTGGGAGCGCGTTTGGCTTGTTTCCCGAATGTGCACCGATGCCGGGGGATCAATGATGCTAGTTCCTCAGAGCATCTTCCATTAAAATACCGGAAAAACAAGGACAGCATTCCCACCTGACGTCTGTGCTCTAAAGATTTCAATCAGTTTGTTAGAATAGGGGAGAATCTATCAAACGGACCTCCCGTTTCTACAGAGTCAAGGGTTTTTTTTCAGATATTTTGGGGCTCCCGACCAGAGATAACTGCGAAATTCTACAGTGGGGGACACTTGCGACTTGTACAGGGTCAGCAGTTGTGTACTATTATGTATGTATATATTTGCATTAAAAGTAAAAGCTGTGTGTTTCTTATAAAAATAAATAAATAAAGCACAGAACATAGAAAAACATGAAACAACGGCATTTCGGAGTTTCATGCAATTTTGTTGGCGTACACTGCCAATATTATTTTGAATATAAATAAAGATAAAGTTTTGTTACCGGGTCCATGGGGTGCCCCTGCAAGTGGTACTGCATGGGCATGTGCGGGCCGGGCATCCAGTGGTGCGGGGCACCCATGGGGTAGCCACCCATGTACACCCCTCCGCGGTACATGGCGCTTAGGTCTCCCGAGGGCGTGCAGCCATACATAGCTGTGGCACCTCCTGCCACTCCCTGGAAATATGTAATAACGGATTTAGAATGATTAGTAAACACTACAAGTAACCTACGGAGAGATTTTGATAAGGTTCCTGCATAGCTTATTTCTGCCGTGTTGACAAAACCATGCATTCCAAAAAACTGGTAAATTGATTTTAAAAAACCTGTTTAGTGATGACATTTTCGAGTTACGCGGATTTTCTACTGCAAAAATCTAGGTAAGGAAAACATTTTTTTTAAATCTGTCAATGTGGGCGGAATCGAATAAGCGATGTTACAACCAGTATGCAACCAGGATTGCATGGTTTTATCATAAAACGGCAGAAATATAGATATATAGATAGATTAGGAAATATATTCACAGTAAAATGGAATTTCTTCATAGGGAAAAAACAGTCAAGGCGCAACAGCTAAATTGAAAGTATGCTAATGTGTAAGCAAATCACTACTATTCCGATAAAAAATAAAAAATATTTGCATAAGGTTTCTAAGAGAAATTAATAGCATCACATCAGTGAACCTCTCTTAATCCGTTGAACACCAACATGCATTATAGCACCAATTCAGAATGGTCACATTCTCAAGGGATTTTGAGCCTTAAGGTATGTTCGTACAATACCCATATAAATGTTATTAAATTGGAAAATGAATAATACTATGTCTCGCGTCTCGTTTGGCCAACAGTCCGCCGCCATTGCTCATATACGAGTCTGATGTTTTGTATCAAGTTTTGTATTTTGTTCTAATAAATACTACTTTTACTTGATAAATACCACAAGAGTGTGGAAAAAAAGGAAAACTTCAAAAATATTTTCGTTTTTCTTTAATAAATGTTTTTTTGTAACATAAGAAATCAGTTCTTTAAATATATAAAGCAATTCTCGGGAAACTACCTATAATATATACCTACATACAATTTTTACAAATACATAACACATTATCTGGTAAGACGCTACTATTTACAAATTACAAAAAACTAATGAGTAATTACGCTATTACACTTAGCTGGCGCACAGCGAGGTATACGCGGGAAAACGCTCCGGTTTCTAGTGATTTATCAGCCGAAAATCCGGCGTTCAAGAGGTTAAAAGGTTTACAAGAGACCGAAAAAAAAAACTTTATATCTATTATGTGGGCTACAATTGGACGGTGTTATACGGTAACCGGGAGCACCAATTTGAAATTTTTCAGTTTTTCAGTTAAACATGAATTTTTCACTCTGTAATAAATACTTAGGGTACTTTTATTGAAAATATTCTAGTTTAAGCTTTTCAAAATAAATGTGTGATAATAAATGATGAAAAAATTCAATTTTGCAGCAAGCAGTTATGGCCACACTTATCTAGCTGACATATTTTGTCTCTTATTCTTTTGAAATTTTTAATAATTTTTGGGTAGTAATTGACGCTTTTGTGCTCGGAATCAAGTACAAGTATTAAAGTAATACATAAAAGTGATTATCTGGATTGAAGGTAAGTTAAATAGTATGTAAATCACGATATTTAAGAACTGACTGTTACCTGATTGATTATTGAGTAATCTTTTACAATCGAATAGCGTTCTTAAAACGCATTTTATTTAAAAAAAAAACATTTTGATTCAACTTAATTACAATAAGAAACAGTTATTTCAGTTGGGGGAGGCAAATAGTGCATTTAAAATTACTATTTTGCAAAAATTTATATGCATAAAAATTGAAAAAATCCCAACACACCACGTCAAAAGTTATTTTATGTGACATTTGCTGATAAGTACTCTGCCATCGTAAGTAAAAGCACACTAACTTCCTCGAGAGTATCAAGGAAGATACTGTGTTTTTACTTACCACGGCAGTACTGCCAACCTAAAAAAGAAAATAAACTATTTCAGTCGGGGGGAGACACCAAAAACTGTTTTTATTTTTTCTTTAAAACCCAAATCATGAATCTATGAAATAGCTTATAGGTTCTTATAGTTGCTTAGGGGCATTAGTTTGGTTTATTTAAAAATAGGAAAAATGGTTATATGACATCATAAGGTTGGCAGTACCTATTGGCAAAAGTAACATCAAATAACTTTGGACATGGCGTCATGAGGTTCTTATGATTTTTATGTTTATATTAATTTATGTGAAATATTAATTTAAGTGCACCATTTGGTGTCTCCCCAAGTGAATTATTTGCTCCTTATTGCAATTAAGTTTAATAATTGTTTTTTTTTTAAACTAAATTCATATTAAGAATGCTATGTGATTGGAAAACTTTACCGATTATTGGAAAATGCGATTATTGATTTTTAGTTTATTTGATGCTATAATTGATTTCCGCAAAACGATATGAGCTATAAAATTGCCTTATAATTGTAAATATTTTAATTGCGTATATTTGAATTCAGAGTATTAATACAAATTATGCCTAATTATTTTTACCTGCATATATAATAAACCAATGATACCAATTAAATTTTTTTTCAGATAGAGGTCTTGTTACCATGGTCCAAAATAAAATAACCCACAATAATAATTCCAAATAACAGTGAGTTTGTAGATGTGTAATGTTCTTTGAAGTAAAAACCACGTATTTATACAAATGTTGACTATATTGGATGTCATGCCAAGTTGTAGAAAAAAACAAAAAAAATCATATCGAATGAGATGTAAAAGATGACATGGTTTCAGTTAGAAACATATAAGACAATATTGTTAAGGGGAAAAAAGATACAAACGGCGAACAAAATCAATTGAATGAAGACTCGAGAGATTAAATTAAAGAAAGAAGAATCGATAAAATTATTTTTTATTCAAATTGTAATAAATAATACATGGAAATTTTCAAACTGTCGATATTGAGAAGACATACATAGGCCGACCATTAGAAACCAAAAAAAAAATTCTGTCATCACTGCGGCCTAATGAAAAAACAATTATCCAAACAAATAATTGCTGACTTAAAGAAATTGGTCAGCTTTGTACCCAAAGAGGCCAAACCTTTTTATCAATTCGTGAAAGTGGTCATTTTCTTGATGAAGTAGAACGGTTTGGAATGTCTGTGGATATCGAAAATGAATCTTACAGGTTTTAGGAAGTTGTAAATTATTAATTTTATTACTTAATTGATGCACCGTAACATATTTTAAGCGCCCTTGAGGTGATTTTCCCACGAAAACGGCGCTATAGAAGTAATTCAATTATTATTATTAATTTTATTTTAAATACACTGTTTTATTTTCTCTGAAATAGATTAATATTTTAGTGGATCCAAGAAGGTTGAATCAGTTTTAAATTTGGTGCATAATGGGTTATTGCAAAATGAATACCATGGATTTTGCAATGAAATTGAAATTTGCAAGAACCATTTTGTTAACATTTCACAAAAAAAAAACAATGTTATATTCAAGAACATACTAAAGCAATTAAAAATTATGTTTTTAAAGTTGAGATTCAAAAGAAAAATAAAGACACTGAATAGATAATACACACTAGAAATGCCTTTCATGTAGATTTGAATGGAAACCGATGTCACCACTGACTTGGTACCTTTTGATTCTAGCCCATTTAGCTAGCGCTCTGTCTCTCTTACACTGCCTGACATTGTATATCACGATTGCATTTGATCCATAATGATGATGAAACAAATTTCTGTTTTTGAAATTTAAGCAAAGAATGGTCAGACTTTTGAATCATAAGACACGTCCGGGTCGTATTTCTTGTGTTCTTCTTTATTCTACGCTTAAAGAGCCGAGCTAGGTTAGGTTAAGTAAAGTTGTGTCATTTCAAAGAATTTTAATTTGGAAAAAGCACACAAACGAGTTTAGCGATTGGCACTGGTTTAGGTTGTAAATATTGGAATTCAGAGGAGCGCTCCAACATGCTTAAAGAGCAGAGCCAGGTTAGGTTAGGCTGTGTCAGTTAGATTTGTCAATTAAAAATTACTGTTAGATTAGGCTTAAAGATCAGAGCTAGGTTAGGTTGTGTCATAAAAGTTTTGTCATTAAGAGATCAAGAGATCAGTGCTAGGTTAGGTTAGCAAGAAATATTTTAAATTTACTCACACATAGAAGCTGATGAGTAGGGTCAGTGGGCTCGCGCCACACCCTCTCCGGAGTCTTGTACTGAGACTTCTTCTTGTTCCCCCCGTCAGCAAACTTCACCAGCAGTGGCTCCTTGGCTCCTGGCAGTGGGTTGCCATTAAATAACTGAAAATATTGTGCAATTAGCAATGTATCGCTTCAATCATTCATTTATTCTTATATACGATATTCTCGTATACTGCTTGAATATTCACCACATATTTGCACAACTTTTGCATAATTTCAAAGTACAAAGATTCCCGCAAACTGTCGTGAAATATCGCAGTGACAATGAATTATTCGCTAGCGAAAAAATGGCAGCTGAGCCTGTGGCGGCTTATGTGCATGCTCAAACCTGCGGGGAATTCCGTTGAATTTTGTAACACTTTTTTCGCCACTTTTCTTGAAAATTTGTTGGTTTGAAAATTTTCAATAAGTTTATTATCATTATAGCTTTTTTTCCTTCTTTTTTTTATTAAATTTTAAGAAATTTATAAAATCAGACAAAAAAGTCCCTATAAACTATATTTTAGTTTGGCTAACGGGTGCTTTTCTTTCAAAAACTTATTATAAGTTAATATTTTAGATTCATATATACCTATCTATATAAATGCATTGAACACTGTGAAAGATTCTAAATAAATTTAGATTTGATAGGCTTGTAATCGGAGCAAATGCAAAATTTCCGGTGACGCTACCTCTCCGAATGTTTCACCCCGGCCAGTTGAAGCAAGCAAATTTCGTTGCCGCTGTAGATGCGAAATTTCGTTGCCGGTCATGGCTGCGTAAATTTCGCACCAGTTTGTGGGAGCCTTATAATCTTGAAAACACCCGTACAAAACATATTTTTTAAAAACAAGAGTGTCTATGACACTCGAGAGATAAACTGTGGGTTGTGGGCATGTAGATGAAGTAATAAAAATAGTGACAACAGTTTTCTTTTAAATCAGCATAGATTACACTTCTAGGGATTATCTGTCCAGTGGTCTATGATAATAGAAGAGAAATAATGGAACTGTAGTTACCTGAATTATCTGTTCGCATTTCTCCTTGCTCTCCATGCGTGCAAATCCGACACCCTTGCTCATGCCGAAGGGGTCCCTCAGAATGCGTGTGCTGACCACGGGCCCGAAGCGCGCCAACATGGCATCCACGTCATTCTCCTTGAAGTGCTGCGGCAGATTGGCCATGTACAGGTTGGTCGGGTCCTGCTCCTGCTGCTACAGATCAAGCGTAAAGGTCACGCGAGGGATATTCAACGGCCAGTTTAGCCAGCGGCGCGGGTTGCGCGTAAAAAGTGAGGTTATCTAACTGTCAGATCAAATCATCTTGAAGGATGGAAAATCTAAGGCATAGTTATTTGAGCCCTTGCCACATTTGACAACGTCATAAATCAGCCATCAACACCATTTTGACAGATTTTTAACATTTTCTATTTCAAATAACAGTAACTGCCGATTCTCGGTCCGTCAGTGTTTGGTCAAATTTTAATAATAACCATTATGCTTGACGGCTGATGCATGAATAGCATGGGCAATGTATCGAGACTGAATGACGTAACAGTAATGGCAGAATTTTTTTGCACCAAATATACTTGATATTCATTACCATAATGACACGAACGGCAACCTCTTTAGTGGCTGTTATTGGCCGAAACAGTAGCAGGGTTAAAGATTTGTGAGGTTTTAATGCTGCTTTATGTGAAAATGTAACAAATCTTACATTACGAAAGTTGGAAAAAATAAATCATAAAATGTCTCCTCACCGAACTAATGAATGTTTGTTGGTTAGGTTAGGACATGAAACATTCAAAGGACGAAGTTTAATGTTTTAAAAAAACAACATCTGTAGCAGTTTGTCTGGTTTCAAGCTTCTAAATATTAAGTTTTTGGCTTATTCCAGTCTCATCATCAGAAGAGGACTTGTCGATGAGAGCAATTGTTTATTTTTAATTTCCTTAAAGAAGATTTGATCCAACAGATATATCAAGTTCCCTGATGATATAAATATTTCAGAAGGTCTAGGGATAACTGGATCTTTCTTCTATCAAAACATTAGTTTATTTATACTCACGATATTGATAAGAGCACATTTCTTGCCTTTGCTAACTCTTTCTTTGAAATTCCTTAAATTCACTAAAATTTGTAGTAAAAAAATACAATTTTACTTCATAAACTGGATAATAAGAGATAAGTCAATAAGGCTTCAGTTTAGAATATCACTTAATTGAAACATCAGTATAACCCAAATACTGCAATACCGCAATTTCAAATATTTAATCAGTACAAAGCTTGGAAGTAATTTAATATTTACAATAATAATTTAGGGTAAGATACAGTTCTACATGAAATTACACCAATATTGAAATTCAAGGAATCATAAAGGTATCTATCTATTGTTTAATTTGGATCTTAAATCAATTTGCTAGGGAGGGTTTTAGGTAAACTAATACAAATTTAGTAAGACTAGAATTGGTTAACAGATTTTCTAAAATCTTTATTACTAGTGGTTAGTTTTTTGTTTCTACATTGAAAAATAATTGTTATCAGATTTCTTGGTGCTAATGAGTGACTCTAAAACCTTAATTTGATAATGTACTATACTAAGAAATATATCCCTAAAATCAATGGATTAATGAAGTTTAGTCTAAAGATCTCAGTTTCCCACGCAATCGTGTTCCAAGCATAGTATTACAGGTATAGTAAAATAGTAATTAGAAATTTCAGAATCATTTCAATTATATAACAATATTCTCAAAAGCTTTAAGCATCGCCCACAAAGCAAAAAATGACAAGCTTCATTGTTTTTAAGCAAAGGCGATAGAAAGGCAATAATTATTAATCATATTCTTTGTTCATAACAAATTACAGCTTGTTTTCTCATAGTTCTTTGTGTATGCCAAGCGCTTATGTTACTTTCTTCTGTGGCAATACTCGGTTTGTTAAATTAATCATGATACGCCTCATTTCTACAAGCATGCTTGCGCTCGTGATGATGCCTCGGCATACCACAGACAATGTACAACAGTCAACACCACAATAACACCATCTGCATCTGACAGGGAGAAGAGGTAGGTACTGAAGGTAAGCAGGTCCATTACACGTTTAGAATAGATTACACAGATAAAGGAAGGTTCAGATAGAGAAGCGAGAAGACCACAGATAAAGCAACAGTAAATATTCAGCTTTGCAGCAGAGAAAGGGAGGAAGACCTGGGACCAAACAAGGTCAAACAGGAACACTGTCCGTTTGTTGCGCTGTGACAATAAGATCATGTAGCGATCGTCTAATCTTTGGATAATTCTGTATTCATTATTAATTTATTTCTGTAGATCAGTTGCGTGAAACATGTATCTACAAGTAACTTAATGTTGAATAAAAGTGAAGGTTTATTTTCTGTACCAGAAAAAATTGCAGATTGCAAAATCTGCTCTGAAAGCATTGTTAATATAGCTTTATATTACGACACAAGAACATATTTACATCCTTTGTAATAAAATTACAAAAATGCTGTAAGTTTATTAAATTTATAATTTATTGTGATATTTCTGTGATGTGTCTGTGCGCTCAATGTCTTTACAATCAAAATATAATCAAATATAAGAAAAAAAGTTGAAATTTGAAGCCAATTTGAAAGTGTCTTACTGCTCTGTAATCCCAACTCAGCACGGCATGCTAAAGTTCTTAACAATATTATCTTTCTCGGGAGTTTCTCCAACTACCAAAGTCCAACGTGAAACACTATTAATTACCAGAGGGTTAGTAGGTACTTAAAGAAATATATGAAAATGTAGAGTGGTGGTCAGTTTGTGAGTGTTATCCAAATATCATAAGTTATAAACATGGCAAAGTGTTTATGAAATGAACTGGTATGTGAGTGCTTGTTTAATTTTGATGATTCATTCTGCATTTTTCACTTTATATGCGAATAATATGGAGTATGGAACTTTAAAAATAGGTTATCGAACAATGCAATTATCATAGTAAAGCATGCAATGTTTACCAACACCAAGTTAATCTGATACGCTGTACATATATTCCCATGACAACGGCTTCTCTGGAATCACTAGTCCTTGCAGTAAAAAGTGACAAAATTTGATACTGATCAAAATATGTTGAAGTTACTTCATTTAAACATTCTTTTTAATCAAAGCATTATCAGAAAATGTGAAAGTTTATCTTATAGCACCTAAAACAAAATAATTCATAATATTAACTCTTATTAACTCCATTAGAAGGATGGTTTATTAATTGCACGATACAATGCTAATCGATAAGGAACTCCAGTGAAAAACATAATGACTTTAAAAATATGTACTCGTATTCATATAGATCAACAAACGCCGATTCTGAATATATAACTTTCATTATATATAATTATATGTAGAATTTATAAATAATTATTTAAAATTGAATAAAAAATCAGCTCATCAAAACACTGTATAATGTTGGTACCATAGCATTTGGAACATCTGACGTCACGTGAGCATTCTGTTTTTGGATTAGAGTGAAAAATATTATTTTTCAATTTTGTTTTGTATTTTAAATATGTATTTTCTTTTGTTTTGGCAAAATTTTAGCTTAATTTGAGTGACTTTAAGCTCTATAATTTATTGTTGTTCAATATAAATATCTATTATTCAAGAAAGAAATTAGAGTATTCATGATCAAACCAATTATCAATACGGATATTATGACAATGTTAATGGTCAATACTATTATTATTCTTTGAGTTAAAGTTTATAAAGAGGTAGATAATTGTATTACTTATGTTTAGTTATGGTTTACCATGAATAGAATATAAAATTATGTTCGGTAAAGCTCATCCTAGTTTTGACATTTGACATTATAACCTCAAAACCGACCGGCCATAGATTTGGAGCGTTTTGAAACTTTGAAAATTATTTTAACGATGAAAACTCACTTTAGAAAAAACGAAATATACTGGTATTTAAGTTTGAATGTCGTTATTGATAAAAAAAAATAATTAAAAAAATTGGACTGGAGTTCCTTATTAATGAGAGATGATTTTAATATCAGAAATAACTTTATTTTCTGCATTAAAAATATGATAAAAATTATATTATTCTGTGATTAGCAACAAACATACATAGTGAATATCCAGGCTGGTGTTCACATAACATGCTTTGTTAGATTTTGCAGGTCAAAGAAGATCTTATAAAATGGACAGGGTTGTGTAACTCTTGGGTAAATCCATGGAATGGATATTACAAATATACATTTGATATCCCACATGTAAGGGTGTTAGTTCATTAATCATACAATATGTAATTTATCCATTTACAAGTTGTATACATTTCTAGCACTACAATTAAACATTAAAGACCATTTAAATTAATCACGAATAATATATTTCACCTGCTTTTATGGCCCATTCTAAAATAATATAGAAGTTATTCGAAACTCCAGAAAATATTAACTTGCTCTTCATTATTCCAACTTGTAATTCTGTATTGAGTTATTTTAATAAAGTAACGACAACAAAAATTACACGGTCATTAACAAAAGATTGTGCATAGCCAACGGCACGGCAAAATTATTAAATTACAGAAAAAAAAAACATAACAAAGACTGCTAAATTTTTAATATGCACCCCTGAATTAGTATTAATAAAAAAAAACATGCTAAAAAATTACTTTAAGAATTGCTGTAAGTAATTTATTTAGCACATTGATTTTTTCTACACCACAAAAATGGTTGTTTTAGTTTGAATATAATATGTATGTATTATTTATATTTTCTTCAATTTTAATTCAAAATAGTTTATGTTAACTTTTTTATATTTGACTCTTACCCACCCTGATTACCCTTTGGGCTACATGGCTATTGCTCGAGAGTCTTATCTTTCAAGAAGCCTTTTATACTATGGTGGCTTAGTCGAATTAATAATCTTACGTGTCAATCTCATTACCTTTTTATTTTTTTTAAATACAATGTAACTCAGAGTACCTGGAATGGACACCACATTAGATATCACCCTTATAACTTAAGAGTGTAAGGGCGCTAATTAGGATTGGTGGCATCCATCTAAACCTTTTCCGGCCTACATCCTGTGTTAACCTTTACAACGCAATCTATCCCATCACGCGGCACGTTTTGACACAATGTATGCATTTTAGTGAAACTTCATGGATCACATATGTGACATCTGCTTACGGGGATAGCTGCCGATAGATCATATATGCGACAGCCGCGTAGATAAGGTTAAGGGATTGTGTAGTCCCGATTCTACATTTTCCGGCCTATGTCCCGTGTTAATAAGCTCGTCACCCAATTAATGCTAACACCCAGAAGCAGAACCGTGTGTGTGTGGTGTAGTGAGGTTGTGTGTGCGTGAGTTAGTGTGTTTAGTAAATATTACTTGCATGCACAACGTACACTGTTGGGTCTACGCAGCAACCAGATACCCACTTTAGCCATCTGAGCTTGGGTCCCCTTGCCTTGCAGCCCCTTCACGGCCGCCTCGGCAGACGCTACCGTCTCAAAGTCAACAAATCCATAGCCTGTGGAGAAACAGATCGCATAAGACGTACACTCGCTAAAAAAACACCTTACTTGCTATGTAGTCACATGCTAGGAAGATACTTACGCACCTGAAAGAGGAATGAGTACATTAATTTAACATCACATTCGACACAGCAGAGACAAGGTATTGTGGCACATGGGGCAACTATTTGTCAAAATACCATCATAAAATGGTAACACTTTCTGAGACAGTATCAATGCTGACAAAATCTGCTTATTTTATAAATGTACTGTTGTATCGTTTCTCTACATTGAAATATTTGAGGGAAGTCTATGCCCAAAGATGATGCTGGAAGCAGTGGCGGTCTTCTCTAAAGAGCAATTGTGCAGTGAACTTCCGTTAAAAATATGAGAAAATAAAGTGACTTTCATTATAATATAAGCACTTTATAAACTACGCTTGAAGAGCAACGCCATATGCCCAAAGGTAGTTGTCACCCAGATGGTGACACTCGTCAAACCCTATCGGTCACTTTGCAAAATAAGGATGCAATATTTTGCTTTCTATAGTTAATAGTAAATATTTGTAAGTTTATATTTTTTTATTCCTACATATCTCTAATTGTTTGCTTTTAATCATATTTGTAATTATACTAATTAAACCAACAGATTATAATGTATACTTTTGATTTTGTATTCAAAATTCAACACCTTTTAGATAAGACGTTATATTCCTAAGTTAAGAAAGTTTCGACAGACGCTGTATCGTCTCATGTTGCCAATTATGCAATATTGTGTTTTTTGAATTGGGCTTTTTCTAGTATTGTTTCGGCTTTGAAATCGAAAGGAGTTGTATTTGTTGATTTGTCGCATATATTCTTATTATAATAATTGTTTACAATGGTGGAATATGGTGTTGTTTATATAAAAAAATAATGCTAGTAGATACGAAAAAAGGCTAAAAACTATGTTTATTTCATGCCATCCTTATTTGTATTTTGTAAATTTCATGTAAAGTATTTTATGTTTTTTATGCAAAGACAATAATGATAAGTAATGCAACATTTAGTGGTCATCATGCATTGACTGCTGTGAAAAAACATTGAACAATTTAATTCCTCTAAAACTCTCCTCCTTGTCTAATAATAGTGTTGAGTATCAAGTGATTAAAAAAATATAGTACCCCTCCCACCACCTTTATTACATTATGTGACTGCCGCTGTATTCCACGATTCGCTGAAGGACTATAAAAGTAAGTACATTTTGATGAAATGTAATATCTCCCCTTAAATTTCTGATTGAACCCCCCGTTAAAAGGACCACGAACCGCCACTGGCTGGAAGGCTTCTAAAGAAAAAAAAATAGCATTGTTTTTTTACTTGAAGATCTATTGAATGTACGTATTCAAATACCATGAAAATTCATGTATTCAAAAGTATTTTTAATTGCTTTTCAAACTCAAATTAAAATTATTTCATAATGCTATTGTAATCTTTCTGCTAGGTTACTTTTTCAGTCTTCAGCAGCTTTCGTAGTTCTGGGGACTTTTCCCCAGTTGCCCTACCCTTATCCTGTCTCTGATTTGGCTACATTATGAAAACATGCACAAAAAAGTACAATAGCCATGCATAGTTTTGAGAGTGTGATGTTTGACAAAGTTTTATTTGTGATTTGAAAAGTCAAAGCTCACTCACTCATCTTTGAACTTCTAAAGAAATCTATAACTCTAATGATAATTCTTGGATACATATTTCCATATGGAGTAAAATACTACATTATGAAGGTGCAAATACTACAGATTAATAAATAGTCTTTTGTTCTGTGGAGATCATTTTTCAGAAGCACAATGTGTTCTCTGGCTGTTTTGCAGTGGGCATATTTTAATTGTCCTTTGTTTGAATATGCTTATTAGCTCTCCTTATCAGAATGTCCACATGGAATGCAATGATGATAGATGAATCACTGACATTTATGTGAATCATGATATCAGCACAAAGCACACATTGAAGTATTCCGAATATGTGGTTAGCAAGGATATAGATAATGACTTATTGATAGCATAGTAACCCAGAAGACAACCATTAATAGCCATTCTGTTATACTATGTCACTAAGATAAAATTATCTTGGCAAGAGATAAGATTAAGGTCAGCTGTCTTTAATAGGATAAAATTGTGATTAATTAACACCATCAAGTATTTAAATTATTCATTATTATAAAGTTATGGGTCATTAAAGCTTGCAAACTAAACTAGATTACATGTTATAAATAATATTTAGTAGAACATCCAAAGAGTTGTTTTTAATTACAATTTTATGTGACAGTAATTTCACTTTTACTGAAAGAAATGGGTTGGGGACCTTTTACATTTATAATCCACTTTAGTTTTGCCAGCCTATAGCTTTGTGTGAGCTTTATGTTCTATTTCCAGATGGTAAAAGTGACTTTACTGTCAGACAAAAATGTTGTCAGCCAAAAGTTACCGACATGTCGGCAAACTGATGCAGACATAAAATAATATTGGTGATTGATACACTCGTAATATTTCAGTTCTATATAATTAATATATTAAAGATTTGATAACACATCAATACAAAGATTACAGTATACAGTTTTTTTTTTTTGAATAGTGGAAAATAAATAAAATAAAATTAAAAAAAAAAAAAAAAAATCATATAAATTGAATGCAATTAATATGTATCTAGTAAAATAAAATAAACAAAAATATGTCTACACCCATAAAGTGATTTTAATTTGTATTTTCCCAAAATATAAAATAAAATATAAAAAAGCTCAGTTGTTTCCATAATAGAAGAATTTATAGAGATATTGAAAAACCATGGATATTTTCAACGTAAGATAAAAACATTACATCTTTATTTTTAAGGAAATTGTTTTTCCACTAATGCCTCATTATTTATTGGCTCGAATGTCAACAAAAATAATTACGTACAAATGAAAACATTTCAAGTTACACTTACTTTGATATTACGCGAGTGGGATAAGGATTAGAAGTCCACACATTTTCAGTGAATCAGTGAATTGTTGACAGAACGTGACATTAAACCGACATAAGATCAGAATATGATTTCATTTTGCTTTTATGTGTTTGGAATGATAAAGATTATAGTTGAAATTAAATATCCCATTGGTTTTATTTATTATAGAAACAGACTGAGTTATTTTCGCACTTTTCAAAAAATATGTTTACCTTTACATTTATTTGTATTCTTATCCAGAATGGCTTTGGTCGAGATGATGGTTCCGTATCTGAAATACATACAGTCATTAAAACACACCGAAATCAATAGAAGAATCACCCAACAGATTTTACAATGATCTCATTTCCAAAGACATTTAAAATCAAAACTCCCCTCGAGAAGAATCAAATCCAATATCTATAAAACACTCGTCAGACCAGTGCTTAGCTACGGCTCAGAAAACAGCAAGAGTTATGGATATTTTTTTAGAGGAAAATTCTAAGACGAATCTTGGGAACCATACGAGAAAATGAGCTATTCCAATTGTTTGAAGAGTAATTTATAACAAGATTTATAAAGATGCTACGACTATACTGGGCGGAGGACACGTAGAATGGCAGGAAGCCAAGGTTTCTCTATAATCATTCTGCAGATTAAGGAGAGTTGGGAGGCCTAAGTTTATTTGGTGCCTGGATGGAGTAAAGGAAAACACCACAGTCTAAGGCAAGGAACTGAAGGAAAACAGCAGTAGAGATATTTCCTAGAGGCAGCAATACTCTTGAAATCCCGATCCACCCTTCTCAATCATTTTCTTTCACATAACACCTGTGTTGGAATGGGCTGTCCTCTGATATATTGATGCTGTCTTTCTTTCTCTCTTGAAGATACATAATTATATTTTAAAGCATCTACCATGCCAGAAAAACGTTTCATAATTTTTATCCCACCATAAATCTGGGTTGATTGGAAGAAATTGTCACCAGGCATTTATGTAGATATGTGAAAAGTGTTAAATAATATGTAAATAAAAATATTATGTTAGGATACTTTCATTATGTTAGCTGCATTCACAAAACTCCTGTCAGCTATTGTGTGAAGTCGCAACTTAAGACAGGTTTGCATTTATGTGACGATAATAATATTTATCTTTCAATTAGTACCTACCTCCAAGTGCATTTGTACATCCAGCGTTAAAAAATAAATTTGTGCTAGCTGAATAAGTACAAAAAATATATACCTACAGCTGATACCAAGAAACTCACAACCGATATTTACAGTTGTGTGAGTACCTATTGATTAGCGTTACTAACTCAAAGGTCAATTTGATCTTTAAATACTTATTTCGGAAGAATGTCATTTTGGGTATTTCCAATAGAATATTACTTACTTAAGTGTATAACAGTAACATTGCATTCCTTTATATGTATTATGGCAACAATGGAATGTGAACTGTAATTATTTGAGTAAGTTAAATAAATTATTATACATAACATCATAATATTATGTATTATGAATATGTGAGCAAATTGTTTTAATGTTTGTTATTATTGTTTACAATATTGGGTAGTTGTTGACTTGCTCGGGGTTATGACTATCTATTAATTAGCGCTTGTTACAAAGCAGTGTGGGCGGCCAAGCGTCAACTGTCACATCAAAAAGCGCAGCAACAAATCTTTTATTCCCTTCTGGATGCACCAGTCCAAATGAGCTACGCAACTACTCAATGAAGATAGAAACTCCTTGAGGGAGCCAATAGAACTAGCGTGACACTGCCACCAAACGCATGCCGCTGTTGAGAGTGGAAAACACCCGATAACTGCACGAAATGTGAAAAGCGTGTCTACACTATGAAGGATCTTGGGATCATGTTTGATAGTAAGTAAGCTGACATTTCATGCTCATATCGAAATGGTTTCTAGCACTTTAATGAGAATGCTGGTCTTTATTAATTTTTTTTGTGTTTAATTCGTAAAACTCTATTTAATTTAAAAAAAAAATAATTTAAATCAAATTTAATAATGTTATTATACTTGCAGAATTTGATAATAACATTATTCAATTTGATTTACATTATTTTTATAAACAATAATTATTAGCCTGAATCACTCATCCAAATTGAAAAAACCTTCCGAGAAAAGATAAATGTCGCCGACAGGACTCGAACCTGCACCCTTCTGATTTACATTAAATTACAAACAAAAAAAAAATGCTGATCTTTGTTCTATGCACTGCATGGAATTTTAGGGATATCCGGGTTCTCATCATTTTATTCAATTTTTAGCAAGGAGTAGATTGAAGAGTGGGTCAGTAATTTGGAGCCCACATTTGGTGAAATATTCCCTTATGTTGGAGAGTCCAGAAAAAATTTATAAGTTTTCTCTACCTGAGGGAGTATGGCTACTATCCGCGGCTCTATCCTACCGACTTTCTCTTGGGTAGGCTCAGAACGAACCATTTACGGGTCAGAAGGGATGTACACATTGATACACATTTCTTCAGAATAATTCGTGAATGGTTTGAAAACTCAGCTATCATGGAGAGCATTCATTTCTATGTTTCTGATGGTTATCTCCGTTACCGACAGCATATAGTATTTTATCTCTCAACCTGCAGGACCAACTTGACAATGGTCATGCCGGTAGGGAGGGCAATCTTGTTGTTAAACAGAATCAATTTGGATATTGACATATTTAGCATCAACGAAGCTGCTTTTAAACGGCAAGCTTGTTGCTATAAAATTTACCAACTTTTAAAATTTATTTTGTACACCATGATAATCTTGATGTATAATGTTTATTTATACCAATACAATGCCTTTAAAAATGCCTTAAACTGAAGAATATGTATAGTTTTTAGAATGCTAAATAAATTGAATTGAAAAAGATTTAAAAGACACCAATTTGTCTAAGGTATTGTAACGAGAACGTACTATAAATAATTCTTTCATTCCTAAGCCACAATATTCTCTCAACGTTGGCAATACTAGCGGCTAGCCTCACGGCTGCCAGCCGACAGCACTGAGAATTTCGACATTCTCCGAGTTCCGCGTAACGTGGTGCTCTCCCTGCTATCTAACATCTTATATTCTTGTAATCATATTTAAATGAAAATGGCGTAGATACATATTTAGTAAATAAATATATAGAGAAATTTCTGAATTCATATTTCTGATTTACATAATACTTTAGTGTCAATGTCCCACATTGTAGAAAAGAAGTGTCAGATACTTGGGGAGCCATAGCGTGGAACCAGCACACATTAGTAAATACCCAATAACAACTCAAGTGAATTTTATTAAAGGGCTGGGCTACTGTCAAAGGAATAAGATTAAACGGGAGATGATGGAGGAGAACGAGGATGTCGTCTTGCCAGGCACACGACCCTCGTGTGCATAACTAAGAAACTGAGGGCCAGTTGTTCCACAAAAATTAAAATCTAACATTGTCATCAAGTGGCCATTCAGCGCCATTTTGTTTTTTTTTTTTGACATTTGGAAAGTCCCCATTAAATGCAGATTCTCGGTCCGTTTCAGCTTTTAAACAAATTCTAATCAGCAGAAAAGCAAAACTGCCGTGTTTCGTCAGTTGATCATAACTTGATAGAAAGCTGAAACGAACCTTGATTCGGCATTTAACAGGCACAGGTTTTTTTGTTTTTGCATTAATCAAATGCAAAAACAAAAAAACAAAATGGCGCTGATTGGCCATTTTACGACAATGTTACATTTGAATTTCCGGGAAAGACCCCCAATCTATAGCTTAGCATTTGAATGTTGATATTTATTATTTTGGAACTACAAAATGTCATTTATTCGATCCTCAGTTTACGTAAAACTTCAAAATTAATTTTTTAATCTTTTTTTTTAATTTATAATTTTGATCTGTGAAAATGATTTCAAATTTGTTTTATTTATCTAACATATAATATAAGGTTATTTCGATACATAAATTTCAGAAATATGAAAAATCGCCTAGAATATGAATATAATTATTTTAGAATATGATGTAGACTCATCTCCTTTCGGAATGTACTGCTAATTTCTGAACACAGTTTGGTTAGAAAAATATTTTAGGTAAAAATATGTACTTGGACCATTGTGCCTTTTTAAAAATACAATTTTTTTCCTATGAGCCATCTTGGAGATACCGTTTAAAGGATTTTAAACGATTGCAGTGCCCTCATTTTTTATCTACTATTAAATGTCAGACTGTAAGTAAGTAAACAGTGCGGTGACTTACTGCTGGCACATGGTGACTAGGTCCCTGTCAGTGGTGGTTTGCGTGAGGCCGCGGATGTAGAGGTTGGTGCGCGACAGGGGCTCCTGCGCCGCGCCGGCCGGTGGGTTGCTCAATGAGGTGCTCAGCGTGCCGGATTGTGAGCCCGTGGCAGAGGAGGACGAGGATGTCGTGTTGCTGGGCGAGGCGGCCGTTGGCACGCGACCAGAGTTGAACTGCTGAATGAATAAATTGTACTGTCAGTTGCTGTTCACAGATATGAAGACCATAGTACAGGGCGTAGCATGCAAGACATACCCGACAGACTGAATAAATAAATTGTACTATCAGTTGCTGTTTATAAGTATGAAGATTATAGTACAGGGTGTAGCATGCAAGACATACCCGACAGACTGAATAAATAAATCGTACTGTCAGTTGCTGTTTGTAAGTATGAAGATTATAGTACAGGGTGTAGCATGCAAGACATACCCGACAGACTGAATAAATAAATCGTACTGTCAGTTGCTGTTTATAAGTATGAAGATCATAGTACAGGGTGTAGCATGCAAGACGTACCCGACAGACTTTAACGAGCGAGATACATGAGATTATTTGGAGTAAAAAATTTGAAGTTATGGATTTATGTATATACGTATTTTAAGAAGTCGGGGAAGAGGACGGTGGGGAAATACCTGGCTATATAGATCTAGTCACCAAACACGGGTAAAACCATTTCAAGGAATGTTTCGATTCTGAACGGTGATCGCTAAGGCCATACAGAAAGTAACTACTACTCTAATGATTGAAGAACACCAAGATAAGACATGTTCGGAGGCTGATTATTCCCTTATGGTGTGGAGGCATGGACACATACAATTAGAGAAAGGAAACAGATAGACTCCTATGTGATGGTGGAGAACGAGAAGAATGCTTAGGATACTGTGGTCAGCCAGGTGCACCAGTTTATCCATTCTGGGAGAGCTAGGCATTCGAAATAGGTTCTCAACTGTCCGCATACAGCATATCCTAAGATGCTTTGGACACGTCGCTCCACAAAATGAGAACACGGACCCAGAGCCGCATACCATTACTAACAAAGTGGAAAGCAGGAGAAGCAGAGGAAGATCACCGATGCGTTGGATTGATCCGGATCGGAGTGGGAGTCATAACCCTCAGCGATGATCGAACCAAAAAGAAAAACTAACGATGATTTCTACATTATTTATGGCGACGACTGAAAACTTTAGTGTTTCAAGCTATAAGGTTGTGTATTTATGTCAAAAATAATTTAAAAAAAAGGGAGAATGGCCAAGAACCAATATTAGTATGAAACCGAGCGCACAATGCGTGTTGCCTACATTGTTCACTCGTACAACTGCAAATCGCATCTAATCATTTTGATTAACTCCGTCGCTTTGATCCGTGCAGTTTGGACATAGCTGAATGACAGTAGGCATGCCTCCATGCCATATGTCACTTTATTTCTATTGGCAACTGGATAAAATATAACGTGAAAAAATAATAGGTTAGATTAGGTTAGGTTAGTATAATAAAAACAATTTTATACTTTATTCGACTTTATTTTTTGAAGGTTTTCCGGTTTGACCGGTTTTAAGATAACACATCCATTTTCAGACTAGTACATTTTTGCAAACACCATTATGAGCAATGATGATGGACGAGGTTGAAACCTGTCCGGTCAAAAAATAAAGTGGAACAAAGTTTAAAATTCTTTTTATTACTCATTACGATCACCAAGAATTTGTAGTTTCAAACATATAAATTCTATTAGGTTAGGTACGATAGGTTAGTTTAGGTTAGGTTTGTTTTTTTTTCACTTTTCGTCTAGTCATGGAACCACTGATGACAGAATTGATAGACTTGCACTAGTACGATTTGGACGGTTGGAGGCAAAGGTCATGTGACACCCATTTTGCCACCAGCTTAGTTCACTGCCGTTCAGGTTTATTTCGCGTAATTTTGAATGCGATAAGCAATTTACAAAACATTTATAAAAAGGGTCAAACTAAATACTCAATACTAACAAAAACGTTTTCTTAAACAAGCCAAACTTATTTACTGTTTTACTTAAATTGGTGACAGGCTTAGCTCGCCCCCCGCCTCTCTTATTTTAGTTTCTTCCCCTTGCGTGTTAGGGCATTACTATTTATTATTTGCTCTGTGCTTGGAACTGTTTCTGTCGTCTATGTAGTTTGTTTGTTGAGTAGTTATTTACCGGCTGTTGCTGAGAGTGGTGCGTGTGGTGCGGTTGCGGGTAGAGCTGCACCTGCGCGAACCGCTGCGGGGGCCCGGGGCCCCAGGACGCACGGTACGGGGGCGCCGCGCTACTCGCCATGCCCGGGGAGGGGGCGGCCTGCGCGGGGGCCGCGGGCGCGGGGCGCCGCGGAGCCTGGCCGGGGGGCGGCGGGCCGGCGGGGCCGAAGCGCGCGCCGCCTCCTACGTTACCCTGAAACAAAATACACACTCATTAGTTATCATAGTCAACACTAGACACCTTCTATCCGCTGCGGTATGAAGGCCTCGCCAACCCGCCGTTTATCTCGGTTCCTTGATTTGCGGAGGCATACTAAAACCGTTGACAGCTCCCTTGTAACTTCTCCTTTCTCATAAAAGACGCATGCGTCCATTCGGGCCTTAAATTTCCAATACAAAAATTATTTAACTTCAATCAAATTGAATGGCAATATTCAATGCAGGCAGTGTAAGAGAGACAGAGCGCTGTATTTGCAGTATTTTCATTGGCCCTCTTGGGGCTAGAACCAAAAGATACTAAGTCAAAGGGCGCACGGGCTTCCAAACAACTTTCTAACCAAAACGGGTTTCCCATGAATTTGATGAGGAACTTGTACGTTCATTTATTTAGTTGGCGTTGATAATAAAATTGCCATTTTCAAATATTCAATGCAGATTCATACTCGAACTGCACACAGCCTACTTTTATTCATAGGGTTATACACATTCTACGCCACCGGTTGTTACAGTAAGGCCCGGTTGTTTCATTCACTGTACAGCTAAAGAGGTGGTTAAAATGTTTGATTACTTAGCCTAAACTCGTATTTCAAATTTCGTTGTAACTTTCAAAATCCTTGATTTTACGCTTTGAAATGCTTAATCAATTAATGCTCCAAAATGAATCATTATTCATGACATTTTTAATAAAAGTTTTAAGTTTAATTATGATGAAAGGGTTTCCGAAAACCCCTATAAACCCGCCGGACGACAGCACTGCCTATTAATTACCTAGGAGGACGGTTTGAAAAGTTTGACACATTTATATGAGATGGCGCCACAAATTAAAAATTGTTTTCACCGTTCGCAAGTATGATTCGTCCTACAAGGAAGGTCTAACAAAATTTCACTCAAATAAGAAACGTAGTTAGGTGTTTGACAGCGGTCAGAGTCGAGCCACTTTAGCATTTTCGTACCCAGGGAAAAAAAGAAACGAAGGAGGTGCCGTCACAAATCATTTTTTTTCAGATCGAATTCGAGTTGGAAGAAGATCATGGGGCCTTGCACAAGCGTTGAAGATTGTTTAGATTAATAAGTAAACGTGACCGTACAAGTACAGGCGCCCCATTGACGCCCACCATGAAGGAAATCATTGAAAACTCCATGTTGAAAAACTCGCGTGTTCATAAAATAGCTGAGGCCTTAGATATCATTGCTGAATGAGAACATAAAATCCTGCATGGATATGAAAAACTTGTCTGCGCGATGGGTGCCGCGATTGTTGACAAAAAATGCAATCGAATGGATATTTCAAAAGTGTTTAATGGCAATTCAAACAATTTTTTCGACGATTCCTAACCGTGGATGAGACTTGGATCCATCATCACTACACGCCACAGTCGAGACAGTGAACCGGGTGAATAGGCACCAAACGCCAAGGTGGTTGTATTGGCGAACAAGTTCATATTTACTTTTCTGGGGCTGGGACATATTCCCGAGATTACTTCACCCCGATCGACTATTTTTAAATGGGGAAGGTAATCACGAGAGAAGATAATGCCGAAATATTGGACCATTTGAAAGGTGAATTGACGGAAAAAAAGCCAAGTTTGCAACGCAAACATTTCTCTTCCTGTACGACAATACGCAGGCTCACGGGCGACCATTACAATGGCAAAATTGCATGATTTGCCTTTCGAATTGATTCTGCATTCACCATATTTTCCGGACTTGATCCCATGCAACTTTTCCCTTTTCCCGAAACTGAAAGATTGGCGCGGCGGGAAAAAAATTTCGAAGAATCAGGAGAGAAATGCAATCAATGACTATTTGTACAGGAGCTTTTGCTTACGGCTTACAAAAATATGAGGGTCCCTGGATCAAGAGTGTAGATTTGTTTTTTAAATATGTTAAACTTTTTTTTACTCAACTTTTCAAAAACCGCCTTAGTATTTCCGCCATGAAGATATTTGGCGAATTACCAATTGGATTAAAACATTATATATATACTCGTATATGTTCCTTACTTAAATAATTAATGCTAAAAGATATTGAAGGGTTTTATTAAAACGTAATATGAATGAATTATTTATGTACCTACTACAAAATAATAAGTTTTCTTAACCACTCCACAAATACGTCTGTGATGACTTGCAACCGCATACGTTATTTAATAGCCATTTACCTTTAATAATGAGTGATAGGTGAGGTGAAGAACGATTATTTGCATTTTTTACAAAATCAATGCACTGAGCACTGAACTAATCGACTGGTAACAAGCCAGGTAGAATGTTGACTAATTGACTACGTTGCGTTGGCTTTACACATAGCTCATTTATTAATAGAAATGAAAAATTAAAAAAAAATAAACACAGACGAATGGGCATTAAACGAGGAAAATGATGGATTATATTGATTTGTGATAAATATCAATAATCATTTAAATTGATTTATTACAATCATTGAAGAAGATAATATTAACACATCCCAAATGAACCACGAAACCGAAAAAACAACAGAAATTAAAAAGATTTCAGTCGCATCTGGGACTCGAACCCAGGACCTCTACCTATCCGGGGTAACCGCTTAACCAACTAAGCCAGCCCTGGCCAACCCAAAAAGCACCCCGGGCCGCATTGACGACATAAATTTTCCAAGGGCCGCTCATACAGACATTATACAAAAATAATGACTTTTTTTTATCACAACAAATGGTATACTTAATTCTTTGATTTTAAAGACATTCTGAAGTACCCGATACTTAAAAAAAAAAATATTTCTTCATACATGACCGCGGGCCGCACGTATGGGCGCAGCGGGCCGCATGCTGCCCGCAGGCCGCGGGTTGACCAGGGCTGAACTAAGCTAATGAGACCAGTTCAATTTACGCCATTTACACCGATATCATACTTCATGTGCAAGATTTGTTAATATTATCCTCCATTTTTATAAACCTCATATTATTGGCTGCTATCCTTATGATGATTGCAAAGTTTCATCCAGAACTCAATTGTAATCTAGATAGAGTCTCGGATATACCTACCCGATTTTTATTTATATGAGAGATCTATTGACTTATTTTACAAGTTTGTTACATGTTTCGTGATTCATTTGGGATGTGTTAATATTATCTTATTCAATGATTAAAATATTACAATGAGGTTTACAAACTTCAATAAGTTATAAAAAATAAATTGATTTATTACAAACTATTAATTTATTATTAGTTAATTAACTACCATGCTGTTTTTCTGAAGGGGTAAATAAATAGGCCCGGTCTTGGGCAGACGATTAGGGGTAGCGTGTTGCTGAGGTGCCGTATTTGACAAGCTATCTATCTACTAGCTACATTGTTCGCCTGTTTTAGCGCCTGTTCACAGGCCCAGTGCAAACATATTATGTATGAATAACTGTTTTTTTTAAATATTTTTTTATATGAATACCGCACAACAGTCACAACAGCTCCCAACCCTCTGGAGCCAGTGAGACTATGGCATCCCCAATTGGGGAATATTGTGAGGCTGAAAATATTGGGGAGGGGAAGGAGAAGGGGCAGAGGAAGGTGGGGAAATACCCGGCTATTCAAATCTGGTCACCAAACACGGCGAAAGCCATTTCAAGGAACGTTTCAATTCTGAATGGTGGTTTTTCACCAGAGCGATACTGAGAGTATCTTCCACTCTGGAACGTGTGCAAATATACTATATATTATTTTTAAATGAATTAATTGTGAAACACCACAAATTAAATAAATAAAATTTACTTGCGCACGCCCGGATTTGAACCCGCGACCTTCGGATTCGTAGTCGAGAGCCTTACCCCTCGACCATGGAGGCCGTCACGTTTAAAACAAATTTCGTACCGAAATTTCATACAGAGTATTAAAAAAACGAACCTTTATTTTTACATTTTAAAAAATTATTCCCTAACACACAGAAACCTCGAAAAGGATAAGATCCACATGGAACTTTGCGATCGAAACACGTTGTGGCTAATGACAATCTAATAAGTTTTGGGTTCCATTTGGAACCTTAGTCATGAATGCATTAGGTTTTCTAAAAAAAAACAACTACTTTTATTACATTTCAAAAAGCGCCAAACGTGTCATGTATTACTTTCGAATGCTCACTTTGACGACCCCGACTCTTTTTCCGTCTACTTCCGTATCATAAAATTCTCCTGACACTTCCTTCTTCACCCATCCGCCGTACGTGCCCGAGCTTTATAAGCGTCCCTATCTTAATTGTATTCATTACTCTAACATCGGCCTTGCATGCCGTTCGGATATTCTCATTTGTAATTCAGTCACACATATGGTTTTACGACAAATATACAAAAATGTTTGATAGTAAAATGGAATTTTATTAGAGTATTCCAAAACTTCGCGCCCGAAATTTAAGACTTAAGCAAAATGCACTGCACCAATACTGAATCATATATCGTAATTAAAAAATCATTAAAAAAATAGTAGTTCCTACCCGTCTTATCACGAGTTCCCCCTTTTTTTTAAATTGTACAATCGCAGACAAAATGGCGTCCTTTCATTACTTTTTACATAACTTATGACGTAGCAGGCTGAAAAGAGGCGCATTGGCCTAGAAAATCTACACAGAAAGGCTGTGTAAATTTCAGAAGGCCAGAGTTTTTTTTATTGGGACACACAATCAGATTTTCTGCTTTATGATTAAGATATTGCGAAAATAGAAATTTTATCAATTTTTAATAACGGCTAATCCACCGTTATCTGCATATATCGACAGCTAAATAAGTAAATTAATTACTGAGAAAAATCTAAAATTTATTTCTGCATTTATTATTACGTATATTAAAATATATAAGTGAACAGCTCGATTGTTAAATATATTTGATTTGTGTTATCAAAATATCAATGACATATTTTAAGTTCAACGTCATTCGGGTCGTTGCCTTCAATCACACGTGATTCACGTGAATACTGAGACAATTATTGCGGCACATGTAAAAAGGGACAAGGTTATGAACAAAATAAGTAAAGGAGTAGTGATTATAATTTGGACATTTTGGCGATGTCATATTTTCTTTATGACGTCATTTGAAAATGACGATCAAATCAGAGTTTTTCTTTGTTTCCAAACAAAATTGGATTACTGTTTTTTTTAATGTTTTAATTTCTATCGTTATAGGTATTGGTATAACTGTTATTATAGTCTGACATTTAAAAGTAGACAAGCATTGACGTAGCTGCGATCTTTTAAAAGGTTTTAAATGGCAACACAAAGATGGCTCATAGGAAAATCAATGTAAAATCAATGAGAAACAAACGGTCCGAGTGCGTTGAGTCCAAACGGTGTTGAGAAATTAGTGGTAGATAATTTCAGAAAGATGATTCCCGCCCCCTTCCCGCCCCCTTTCCCGCCAAGAATTGTAAAAAGTTACGGCAAGCGTTTCAACTAATCAAACTGATTTCATAATAAAGACCTGTCAAAAACTCACGCCACTTACGACTTTCGTAAGTTGCTATAAATAAGCAATTCACAGTGTTGTTCATTTTGTTATTTATTTATTTATATTTATTTACAGACACTTTTTATAAAATAAGCAATTATTACATAGAATGATACGTATGTACTGTAAATATATATAAATAAAAATCAATGTAAGTGTGATTGTTTGTTTGTCCTCAATTTTTTCGAAAATTACTGGACCGGTTTCGCTGAAAATAGCACAGTTTGTTCTTATTAAAGCCGGGAAGGTTTGGAGATTAGTTTGAATAAAATCCAACATGTAAAACTGTTGCTAAAACGTTTTAAAATTAGTATGAAAAACATCGAAACCGTCATGTTTTATTTAGGTTAGCCCATAGATATGACACTCTGGTTAACCACAGATTTCATATTTAAAATAAAAAGTATTTTTTGGGTAGAATATTTTCAAAATGAAAAACACGAGTAGGTACCTACCAAAGAACTTTATGATTTAGATATATTTTGAAAAAAAAAAAACGTTTGGAATGAAATAAAATATTCAAATGAATGATTCTTTATTTGGAGATGGTTATTTTCGCTGTCAAATCAATTATTGTACCCGAGCAAGGCCGGGTACACATCAGCTGGTTATTAATATATAATAACGTATCGTGAACGCCTCACTAGGAGAACCTGTATTTATGATATATATATTATTGTGAAATGGTTACACAATTATGTTTAACAATAATAAAAAATAAATAAATAAAATATTGTAATAAAAAAAGCCAATCCATTGTTTTTTTTTTAAGTGTTGCTATGTTTGATTTGGTGTAATTAAGTCATGGAAAAAATCTGTTCCTTTTGATTTTATCCAGATCGAGATTTAAATGTGTTAGTGTATTCTCTCTTGTTTGCTGTACATTGGTAATTTTGTCATAAGTGACTTACGAGAAAAAACTTACAAGTGTAGCGGCTTCCATTAACTAACCCCGATTTATTTCATTATTTGCATCCTCGGAGGCGTGTACGAGTATATATTATTATGAATGAATTTATTGAAAAAAACAATTGTTCTTGTTTTATTCCAGAAAAAAAAAAATTACATTTCCACGTATTTAATTAGAATGATTACCTAAATAAATGCATAAATACATTACAATCTTATACATTGCAATAATTCTGTTAATTTAATTTTAGATTATAATTGATTGCTTCCACATTGTGCACAATAGTATTATGATAAAAGTAAAATGAATCGCCGAG